>PVIH01009553.1:0-81538 GCA_004025045.1 Sigmodon hispidus
ATATCCTAAAATTCACAGGCAAATGGATGGATTTGGAGAATATCCTCCTGAGCGAGGTATCACAAACTCAGAAAGATAAGCAGGGGATGTACTCACTCATTAGTGGTCTCTAAACAAACAAACAAGAAAAAAGCCAAGCATGCCCAGGCTGCAAACCATGACCACTGATCAGCTTGGGATCAGAAACACCCTGGACTGACCTTTCGGATCCAACTCCAACTATAGGAACACCTGACTCACTCTTGAGGGAGGGGGGACAAAACTGGATTTGCCAGGAGTGGAGACTGATCTAAGCATTATTGGGTCAGTGGGACAATAGGACTGTCTGCTCCCTGCCCAGGGAGGAGATGGGGAGTTGTGGAGAAGAAAAAATGACCTGATGTGGCGGGAGGGGGAAGGGACCTTGAATAAGGGTATACAGGGATGAAAAAGAAAAAATTCAGAGGGAAAGCTGAACACAAAATAAATATATGTGTAGTAATCTTATTTGCATTATCACCCTTGATAAGTCATACTTATGATTTTTATCTTCATAGTTATTGTTAACTTATCAGCATTTTAAATTCATTTTACTGTTTTTCTTGATAAATACAAAATAAATAAAGAAGAAAAAAAAAAGAAAAACCAAAAAAGATACAGTGCACAAATAATCTTAAATATATACTAAGCAAAATAAGCTAGATAATAGAAATAAATACTGAGTCTAATATGTGTGGTGCTTTTATTTTTATTTTTATTTTATGTGAATTGGTGTTTTGCCTACATGTATAACTGTGCAAGGGTGTCAGATCTTGGAATTATAGACAGTTGTTAGCTGCCATGTGGATGCTAGAAATTGAACTCAGATCCTCCAGAAGAATAGTCAGTGCTCTTAACCGCTGAGTCATCTCTCCAGTCCCCTGTGTGGTGCTTTTAAAGAATAAAGTGCAGACATCAAAGATGACTATAGTTGCCTCAAGGGTTGGGGGAATGGTCTTTAATGGATATGGGTGTTAGTACCATAGTATGAGCATATTTAATGAACTGTACACTTAAAAATGATTGTATTTTATGTCAGAAATATGTTACTGTAATGCAGGTTTTATTTTTAGAAAGTTCCTTTAGCACAAAAACCTGATCCACTGCTGTCAGAAAGTGTATTACCTGGCTGCTTGCCCCACACCCAACTCTCCAGGATTGAGTTGGCTCTATAGACAGGTGCAGGTGTCTCTTCTTCCTCCTTCTTCTCTTTGTCATTAAGATCTTCTTTCTTGGTTCCACTCTGGGTATCAACACCATCATCTGGAAAATTAATAATGCTTAAGTCCATAACTGTTTTAAAAATGCAACAGTCAAGATGGGCATGGTGGCTCCTGCCTATAATCCCCAGCACATGAGTTCAAGACCATCTTAAGCCACACAGTAAGTTCCATGCCAGCCTGGGCTACAGAGTAAGGCCTTGACTCAAAATAAGGATAGGAGAAAGACAGGGAAGGAGGGGGAGAACACCTCTTATCAATCTCTACAGATGCTATTCCTAAACATAGAAAAATTACAGGACATATCAGTAACTCAATGCTTTAGGATTAAAAAAAAAAAAAATCACATGAATGAAAATTGCAGGATTCAGCACTGTTTATTATAAATACAATAAGGAAATATTCAAATTCTTTAAAGCATGAAGGTTTTTTTCAATGTCCTACTCGATTTCACAATGTCCTTAATAATTTTCTACTTGGATGTCACATTAATTGCTTTAGTCCAGTGACTAGGAATTGCTGAACATCCAAAGGAAGAATCAGGGAAACAAACTGTAAAATCACTTTTAACAGTACAATGTCCTGGGCTACTGCCAATTGAGAAGCACTGCTATGTAAGACCACTGTCGCTGAGATGACAAGATGGCTCAGTGGGAGCCTGACAATCTGCGTTCAATCCCCAGAACACACATCAAAGTGGGAACTGTCCTCTCGTGTCCACATGATGAAACATGTGGGGGGACACACACATGTAATTTTTAAATTATTACTTTAAAATGCAATTACAATAGTATTTACAAGATAAAAAGTATTCATTAAAAGTTTTTACCTTTTCTAGAAGGGAGCTCTCGATTTTGAGTTAATTCTGTTCCAGTGTACACAATTTCTCCATCTTTAACCATTTCATTCCACAGACCACAGAGTCCATCTCTTGTGAATGCAAGCTGGTAAATACAAAAAAAAGAGAAACTTTCAGAGATTCATATAAATCTTTTTATTCAAATACTTTATTTTTGAAAATTTCACAAGTACTCTATCATTTCTACCCTCCTACTCCTTCAAATCCTGTGCCCCTCTCAATTCATGAGCTCTTCTGACTTTTATTGTTACATTCATATATTATATAGTATACACAGCTACACACACATATAGAAAACATACACAACTTACAAGTGTTGCTCATATGTTTAGGGCTGATCTTGGAAGATAACCTATCAGGGGCTCTTCACTGAAGAAAACTGATTCAGCAGATGCAGATTGCTATAGCTCTTGATCTGGGGTAGGGCCTTCTGGAATTCCCTCATCCAAACTGGCATGCCAACTGGTTCTGACATTGTGTAAAGCCTTGTTTAGGTGACCATACTGTTGTGTTGCAATGGGTACTGCATCCCTGTCATGTCTGAAAGCTACTGTCTTACAGGAGGCACCCTAGTCCTTTAGCTCTTACAACTTTCCACCCCCACAGTTATTTCTCTGTAGTCTGATCAGCCGTGAATTTCTGCAATTGCCAAAAGAAACTTCTTTGATAAGGAGAAATAAATTTATCTATAGATACAAAGATATATTAGGATACAGTTTAAAATTACATCAATTTAGAAGTAGGTTCACTTCTAGGGTTTATGAGTTCTCTAGTCACAGGTAGTTGACTAGGTTTGGGCATAAATATCCTTCTATTAAGCTGGTTGTGAATCCAAGCAGAGAGCTGGTAGTTCCCTCCAAAATAAAAGTGCAACTACTGCACCATTGGGGTTCTCTTAGTGGGCCAGTAATAGCTGTGTTTTGCAAGCTTCATTGATTAGGTAGGACGACTGATTGTTCTTTTCTCTTGCAAGTTTACATATTTTCTGATCATATGAAAGCCAGCCCTCATGGAGGAGGTTTTCAAGTCAGTTCTAGTTTAATTTCTCCAAGTTCTATGTCCAAAATGTATAGTTGCCTCAGCAACAGGGTCTTAAAGAATTATGTAAAGACTTGGGTGAGGGACTTATCACTATGAATATTCTAAAAAAATTATATAAAGAGGGGAAGAATTCTGGTTCCCCTTATTCAATTATTCAAGAATAAAACAATGAAGCATTAACTTTATTAAAGAACAAGTAACATGTTAAAGATGGTACAACAAAAACAGTAAGGTCAAAGAACATGTTATGAAACTGTGCACAGTGTGCTGGCTTTCATTAGTGTGGATCATGTCTCTGGAGGTTTGGGTTTTTTTTTTTTTTTTTTTTTTTGAAATAGGTTCTCACTAAGCATCCTAGGCCAGCTTCCAACTGGAATCTTCCTTGTGGGATTACAGAAATGTGTCACAATGATAGATAGTATACAAATTAATAATAGGTTTCTCAAGACAGGGTTTCTCTGTGTAGCCCTTGGTTGGCCTAGAACTCATTCTGTAGACTAGGCTGGCATCAAACTCAGAGATCTGCCTGCCTCTGCCTCTCGGGTGCTGGGTTTAAAAGTATGCACCATCATCTCACCCAACTAAATTCATGAATTTCTTATATGTTCACATATTACAAAAGGTATTTTGATATATAGTGCAGTCATCTCTACACATATCACAGGTCTAGTCCTTAAGAGCCCCTGCCTACTTTTATTTAAAAAAAAAAAAAAAGTCTACACACTACAGAAAACATACTTTGCCTTTCTGAATCTGTCTCCACATTACATCAATTCCACTCATTTTCTCAAAAATGACTTCAACCTTTTCTTCTTAATGATTGAGAGCAGTCCTCTGTGTGTGTGTGTGTGTGTGTGTGTGTGTGTGTGTGTGTGTGTGTGTACATGCATGCCACATTTTCTTTACCTATTCCTCCACTAATGAACACCAAAGCTGTTTCATGGCCTGGCCATTGTGACTAGAAAACAGTAAGCATGGTTATGAAGTAGGTATCTACCATATGCAGCCTTTGGTTCCTTTGCCTGTCAACAGTACATAAGGGTTCCTTTTATCCATATCATTATTTGGTGATGACATCCTGATGTCTGATGACAGCCATCCTGAATGGGATGAGATATAATCTCAGTGTAGTTTTTTATATTTGCTCATAGCTAAAACTGTTGACCAATTTTCTCAAGTTTCATTCCTATTTTTTCATATGGAAGTGTTCTGGATATCAGTCTAAGCATGACTAAATTATTAGTGCTTGAGATGTTAAGTGTTTTAAGTTTTTATATATTCTGAATACTAAAATCCTATGAGATGCATAACTGGTAGAAATTATCTCACAGTCTACAGACTGTCTCTTCACTCAGGGGATTATTTCCTTTAAAATACCATCTGTTAATTTATTATTTTCTGTGCTATTGGGGTACTATTTTTTTAATTAATTTTATTTTATGTACAATGGTGTTTTGACTAAATAAATGTCCATATGAGGGTGTTAAACTCCCTGCAACTGAAGTTACAGATAGTTGTGTACTGTCATGTGGGTGCTGGGAATTGAACCCAGGTACTCTGGAAGAGTTGCCAGTGCTCTTAACCACTGAGCCATCTCTCCAGCCCCACTGAGGTACTGCTTTTAAATTTTTTTAATTTTTAAATTACTGTTTTTAAAAATAATCTTTATGTATGTGTTTTCAAGTACTTCCATAAATTTTCCAATAGGAGTTTCAAAGTTTCTGGTGTTAGAATAAGGCCTTTGGTCCATTTTGTTGATTTTTATACAAGATAAAAGGTAGAGAACAAATTTCAGTCTTCTCCCTGCAGATACAGTCTTCCCATACCACAGATTAAACAGAATATCTTTCCTCGGGTGTATATTTTCAGCATATTTCTAGGAAATCTGACAGCTCTAGCTATGTGTCTATATATCTCAGTCCACTGCTGTATTCTAATTGTCTAGTTTTGTGGCATTATTATGGTGTTTGTCTTCCTATCATTATATAGGATAACTAGAACTAAAGATTGATAGTTCCACTGATCCACAAGTCTGTTTTGATGCCAGTATCAGGCTGTTTTTATTACTGTAGCTCTGTAGTATAGCTTAAAGTCAGGGATGGTGATGCCTCCTAAAGTTCTATTATTAAACAGGATTGTTTTGGCAATCCTGGCTTTCCTGTTATTCCATATGTAGTTGAGTATTCTTTCAAGGTCTGTAAAAAACTGTGTTGGGATTTTGATGGGGATTGCATTGAATCTGTAGACTGCTTTTTGGTAAAACTACCATTTTTACTATGTTGATCCAGGAGCATGAGAGATCTTTACATTTCTAATATCTTCTTTAATTTCTTTCTTCAATGAATTAAAGTTCTCATCAAACAGGTCTGCCACTTCTTTGGTTAGAGTTGCCCCAAAATATTTAATGTTATTTGCAACTATTGTGAAGGATGACGTTTCCCTGATTTCTTTTTCAGTCCTTTTATACATAGTGTATAGACGGGCTATTGCCCTTTTTGATTTAATCTTGCACCCTGCTACATTGCTGAAGCTATTGATCAGCTGTAGAAGTTCCCTGGTAGAATTTGGGGGGTCACTTAAGTATACTTAAGTATCATATCATCTGCAAATAGTGATAGTTTGACTTCTTCCTTTCCAAATTGTATCCCCTTAGTCTCCTTTTGTTCTGTTACTGCATTAGCTAAGACTTTGAGTACTATATTGAATAGATATGGGGAGAGAAAACAGCCTGTCTTGTTCCTGATTTTAGTGGGATTGCTTGGACTTTCTTTTTATTTAGTTTGATGTTGGCTTGCTGTATAGTGCCTTTATTATGCTTACGTACTTTTCCCTGTATTCTTGATCTCTTTAGGACTTTTATCATGAAAGACTGTTGGATTTTGTCAAAGGCTTTTTCAGCATCTAATGAAATGATCATGTGTTTTTTGTTTTGTTGATTTTTTCCTTTCAGGTTGTTTATATAATGGGTGACATGCACAGTTTTTCATATGCTGAACCATCCCTTAATCTCTAGGATGAAGCCTATCTGATCATGGTAGATTTTTTTGCTATGTTCTTGAATTCGGTTTGCAAGTATTTTATTGAGTATTTTTGCATTAATGTTCATGAGGGAAACTGGTCTGTAACTCTCTTTCTTTGTTGCATCTTTGAGTGACTTAGGTATCAGGGTGACTATAGCCTCATAAAAAGAGTTTGGCAATGTTCCCTCAATTTCTATTGTGTGGAACAATTTGAGTAGTATTGGTATTTGTTCTTCTTTGAAAATCTGGTAGAATTCTGCACTGAAACCATCTGGCCCTGGGCTTTTTTGTTTGGGAAGCTTTTAATAACAGTTTCAATTTCCCTGGGGGTTGTGGGTCTATATAGGTCATTTATCTGGTTTTGATTTAATTTTCGTTGTTGAGAAAGTTGTCTATTTCTTTCAAGTTTTCCAATTTAGTGGAGTATAGGTTTTCGAAGTATAACCTAATGATTATCTGAATTTCTTAGGTGTCTGTTGTTATGGCCCCTTTCCATTTCTGATTTTGTTAATTTGGATATTCTCTCTCTCTCTCTCTCTCTCTCTCTCTCTCTCTCTCTCTCTCTCTCTCCCTCTTTCTCCCTCTCTCTCTGCCTTTTGGTTAGTTTGGATAATGGTTTGTGTAACTTGTTAACTTTCTCAAAGAACTAACTCTTCGATTCACTGATTCTTTATATTGTTCTCTTTAGGACTGGGAGGAGGGGAGGAAGGTATGGGAAGAACTTTTTAAATTAAAAAAAAATCTAAAAAATACACTACAGATATAGCTCTTATTTTAACTTATGAAACTTTGCGAACAGCACAATTTTTAGATAAAGATTCATTCAAGTTAAAAATCAATCATATAACTTTCATATTAAAGAAGTGAAAATTATGGCAAACACCCTCTACTTTGGTGGATTAACTTTACAAATCAGCATTGTATTATGTGCAAGTGTTTTGAGTTTTCAAAATGTATGTAAAACACCATTTTCAATGGTCATGTAATTTTAGTAACTTGTTCTCTTAAAGTCTTCCTAATAATTTTAAAATACATTATTCTAAAATTTAAAAAAAAATTGGTACTTCCAGAATTACTGTTTCTCTCAAGATTGCTTTGTACATTCACCATACTAAATTTCATGTAAAATGCAAAGGAGAGGTAGGGCACACATGCATGCATGTGTTCTGAGAAGATAAACCAAAAGTAAATAATAGTGAGCATGTATGAGGAGACACTGACAGAACATTAAGGAAGCAGGGAATAAAGAAGCAGTACTGAATATTCCTTATATGTATAACACATACATTGCTTTTATCCTCAAACTGGGTTAGCACTTAAGAACACTGGCTACTCTTCCAGGGGACACAGGTTAAACTCCCAGCAGCCCATGGGCTTGCAGGTGATACTCAAAATATACATGCAGACAAAACACTCACATTCCCAAAAAGTGGGTTATGGATGTTTACAGTGTTGGTTACAACTTGTTATAGATAATGATGAAGAAAAAAGCTATACAATAAAGATTAGATTTGGGGAACTTATTTGAAAAAGAAAAAAAGGGGAAAAGGTGTGAAATTATGCTTTTGTACATTGCAAGTATTTGTCACTCCTGATTTAATAAAACACTGACTAGTCACAAAGCAGACTGGCCAGAAGGCAGGAAGTATGGCCATGGCTACTAGACTTAGAAAACTCTGGGGAGAAGAAGAGGAGAGACAGACATCACAAGAGACAAAAGAAAGAAGACGAGAATGCTGTTCTGAGAAAAGACACCAAGCCACATGGGTAAACAAGATAAGAATCATGGGTTAGTTTAAGAGTAAGAATAAGCAAGTAATATGCCTGAGCCATAGGCCAAACATCATGTAATTAACATAAGACTTTGTGTGATGATTTGGGGCTTCAGGTCCTGTCCCCGGGGCTAGAGCTAGGCTGGGCCAGAAACTTCAGACTATGCCCATACACATAAAGTAAACATTTATTTTTAATTCACGTTCCAGTATAGAAATAGAAAGCCTACAACTGGAAAATTCACACGTGTTTTTTTAAAAAAGGGAAAAAAAAAAGCTTTTGAGGTGAAGCAAACCAGTAACAAAGATTTATAGGAAAGCCCACAAGGCCTCAGCCCTATGTATATATAAAGGAACACAGGCAAGTAACAAATGCTGAGAGGTAGAGAAACTGCCTTCCCTAAGGCAGAGCACACCAACTGGTTATCAAATACTAAATGGCCAGCCCTGAAAACACACAAGCAAGTAACAGTATACAGACTAAGCAGGTTAAACTTAGAAATGTGAGTGTGCACACATATACACACACACATACATATGTGTGTGTATGTGTGTGTGTGTGTATGCATGTATGTATATAACAACTAATGAAAAAAAAAGCCATGAATTTGAAAGACAGCAAGGAGGGGGGTCTATGGAAGTTTTTTAAGAGACTTTTTAAGCTTCATATGATTAGAATAGGTCTAAGAAGAAAAAAAAATTTGTTTTGCTTTGTTTTATTCTTGTTTTTCAAGACAGGGCTTCTCTGTGTAACAGCTTGGCCATCCTGGAATTTGCTTTATAGACCAAGCCAGCTCACAGAGATTCTCCTGCCTTTGCTTCCTCTGGGATTGATTAAACGCATGAGTACCCACACCTGGAAAGAAAAAGTTCTTAAACCTTATGAACTAATGTTTATAACTTTAATTAACACAGATATTATCATTTAAAGGCAACTCTATTTGTGTAATTTGATAAATGTTCATATGATAAAAATCTGTTTATGGTCAAACTGCATAATCAGAGGCAGACTGATGCCTTTGAAAGTCAAACCCATGTCCAGAGTGGAATCAGAAAAGAGCAGATCCTAGCTCCTGGGCAACCCGTCCAGAGAGTCCCTCTCCAAGGACACAGTCAGACCAAAGGTTCTGATCTCAGAAGCTTGCTATCAGACAAGCCCTAGGCTTTAGCTGGGAGGGGCCTTCCCCAAGGACCCCTAACAGAAAGGGCCTCCCACGGCCGGGTCCCACATCCAGGGTAAGCTGCATCATCATGGACAATCAGGCACCTTCGAAACGCAGAACCATGTCCAGAGCAGAGTCACAGATCATAAAGACCCCTTGTTCAGAGTAGACAGGAGACACACAAGCCCTCTAGCCACAACTGACTAGGAGCTGACGAAATATGAACACTGAAGCCATGGAAAGACACCAGTGCAAAAATACATATAACAATATAAAGAACAACAAGGACACACCAGAAGAAACTGGTAGTTCTACAACACCAAGACCTGAACAGAGCAATGAAGAGGAAACATCAAAAACACGTTTATGAATATTATAGAAGTCTTAAAAGAGGATATAAAAAATTTCCTTAAAAAATAGAAGAAAATACAAACAAAAACTTGGAAAAGATGAACAAATCTTTGAAAGAAAACCAATAGAAGGAAAATCAAAAAATAAAAAACATTTCAAGAACTGAAAATTAAAATAGAACCAATAAAAAAGGGACAAAATGAGGCAAAGGTGTAAATAGAAAATCTGAAGAAAAGAGCTGGAAATACAGATACCAGCATAACCAACAGACTCCAAGAGATGGAAGAGAGAGTCTCTGGAGTTGAACACTCAATAGCGGAAAAAGACACATCAGTCAAATAAAAGACAAAACCCAAAAAAGCCATAATACAAAGTGTTCAGGAAATTGAAGACATCATGAAAAGACCTAACCTGAGAATAATGGGAAGAGAAGAAGGAGAAGAATACAAGCTCAAAAGCACAGACAATGTATTCAATAAAATCATAAAAGAAAACTTTCCCAACCAAAAGGAAATGCCTATAAAGATATAAGAAGCTTACAGAACACCAAATAGATTTGACCATCAAAAAAGTCTACTCGCCAAATAATAAAGTCAAAAAAACATACAAAATGAAGAAAAAATTTTAAGAGTTACAAAAGGAAAGGGCCAACTTACCTATAAAAGCAGACCCATAAGAATAACATCTCACTATTCAATGGAAACAATGACAGCAAGAAGGTCCTTGTCAGAAGTTATACAGACACTAAAAAACCATGGCTGCCAACCTAGACTACTATACCCAGAAAAACTATCAATCACTACAGACAGAAAACAAGGTATTTCATGACAAAGTCAGACTTAAACAATACCTATCCACAAATCTGGCCCTTCAGAAAGTATTAGAGGGAAAAATCTAACCTAAAGATCCAAGATACACCCATGAAACCACAAACAATCAATAATCCCACAGAAGAAAAGCCCAAAGAAAGGAAATACATATAAGCTACCACCAAAAATAACAATCAGTGGTCATTAATATTCCAGATATCAATAAACTCAAATCACCTATAAAAAGACACATTCTAACACACTGAATACAGAAACAGAAGCCATCCTTCTGCTGCATACAAGAAACACACCTCAACGTTAAATACTGACACAAGATCAGAGTAAAGAGTTGGGAAAGGATTTTACAATCAGATGACCCTAAGAAACAAGCTGGGGTTGCCATCCTAATATCTAACAAAGCAGACTTTAAACTAAAACCAATTAAAAGAGACCAGGATGGACATTACTTATTCATCTCAGGAAAAAATGATCAAGATGAGATTTCAATCCTGAATATTTATGTCCCTAATATAATGGCACCTATCTAAGTAAAAAAAATAAAGAAAAAACAACAGTACAAAGCTCAAATCCCACATCAATTCTCACACCCTAATAGTGGGAGACTTCAATACTCCACTTTCTCCCTTGGATAGGTCAACCAGACAGAGACTAAACAGAGAAATAAGGAGTCCAACAGAGGTTATGATGCAAATGGATTTAATAGATATTTACAGAAGCTTCCACCCAAATGCAAAGGAATATACATATTTCTCAACACCACATGGAACTTTCTCTAAAACTAACCACATAGTTGGTCATAAAGCAAATACCAATAGATACAAAAAATGGAAATAATCCCTTGTATCATATCAGATCACCATAGCCTAAAGTTCAACAACATCAAAAATCATAGAAAGCCTACCAACTCATGGAAACTAAACACCACTCAACTGAACCACCTCTGAGTCAAGGAAGAAACTAAAAAAGAAATCAAAGACTTCTAAAATTTAACAAAAATGAATCCACAGCATACCCAAACTTATGGGACACAATGAAAGCAGTCTTAAGAGGAAAATTCATAGCACTAGATGCCTAATGGAAAATCTAGAGAATTCCCACACTAGAGAACAGCATAGCTGAAAACCTTAGAACAATTAGAAGCAAACTCACCTAGAAGGAGTAGACGGCAGAAAATAATCAAACCTAGAGCTGAAATCAACACAATTGAAACAAAAAGAATAATACAAAGAATCAATGAATCAAAGAGTTAGTTCTTTGAGAAAGTCAACAAGATAGATAAACCCTTATCCAAGCTAACCAAAAACAGAGAGTATCCAAATCAACAAAATCAGAAAAGAAAAGGGGGACATAACAACAGACACCCAGGAAATCCAGAGAATTATCAGATCATACTTTGAAAATCTATACTCCACTAAAAATGGAAAACCTAGAAGAAATGGACAGCTTTTTGGACAGGTACCATTTACCAAAATTAAATGAAGATCACATTAAATATCTAAAATATTGTATAACACCAAAGGAAATTGAAGCTGTCATTAAAAGCCTCTCAAGTAAAACAAGCCCAGGTCCAGAGGGTTTCAGTGTAGAGTTCTACCAGACATTCAAAGAACTATTACCAATACTCCTCAAACTGCTTCACACAGTAGAAACTGAAGGAATATTGCCAAACTCTTTTCATGAGGCCACAATAACCCTAATACCCAAACCACTCAAAGACACAACAAAGAAGGAGAATTACATATCAATTTCTGTCATGAATACTAATGCTAAAATACTCAACAAAATTCTGGCAAACCATATACAACAATATATAAAAGATATCATCCACCATGATCAAGTAGGCTTCATTCCAGAAATGCAGGGATAGTTCAACATACAAAAAAACTGTAAATGTCATCCATCATATAAACAAACTGAAGGATTAAAAAAAAAACCACATGATCATATCCTTCGATGCTGAAAAAGTCTTTGACAAAATCCAACACTTCTTTATGATAAAAGTCTTAGAGAGATCAGGAATACAGAAAAAATATCTAAATATAATAAAGGCAATTTACAAGAAGCCAACATCAAACTTAATGGAGAAAAACTCAAAGCAATCCCACTAAAATCAGGAATTATACATGGCTGTCCTCTCTCCCCCTATCTATTCAATATAGTTTTAGCTAAAGCAATAAGAAAAAGAAAGGAGATTAAGAAGATACAAATAGGAAAAGAAGAAATAAAACTATCTCTATTTGCAGATGACATGATTGTATACAGAAGTGATCCACAAAATTCTACCAGGGTATTTCTACAGCTGATAAACACCTTCAGCAATGTAGCAAGATACAAGATTAACTCAAAGAAATTAGTAGCCCTCCTAAACACTAAAGATAAAAGGGCTGAAAAAGAAATAAGGGAAACATCACTCTTTATAATCACTGCAAATAGCATTAGATACCTTGGAGTAACCATAAGCAAGGAAGTAACACATCTATTTGACAAAAACTTTTTAAATCACTGAAGAAAGAAATTGAAGAGGATATCAGAAAATGGAAAGATCTCCCATGATCCCGGATAGGTAGGATCAACATAGTAAAAAATGTCAATCCTACCAAAAGCAATCTACAGATTCAATGCACTTCCCATCAAAATCCCAACACAATTTTTTACAGACCTTGAAAGAACAATACTCAACTTCATTTGGAATAACAGGAAAGCCTGAGTTGCCAAAACAATTTTGCTCAACAAAAGATCCTCAGGAGGTATCACCATTCCAGACTTCAAGTTATACTATAGAGCTAAAGTAATAAAAACAGCCTGATTCTGGCATAAACACAGGCTTGTTGTTCAATGGAATAGAATTGAGAATCCAGACATTAACCCAAAAAACCTATGAACAAAGAGGTCCAAAATATTCAATGGAAAAAAGATAGTACCTTTAACAAATGGTGTTGGCATCACTGCATGGTAGCGTGTAGAAAAATGCAAATAGATCCAAGCCTATCCCCCTGCACAAAACTCAAATCCAAGTGGATCAAAGACCTCAACATAACCCAGCCACACTGAACTTGATAGAAAAGAAAGTGGGAAATACCCTCCAATGCATTGGCACACACGACCACTTCCTAAATATAACACCAGTAGCACAAACACTGAGAGCAACAGTTAACAGATGGGACCTCCTGAAACTGGAAGCTTCTGTAAGGTTAAGGACACAATCAATAATACAAAATGACAGCCTACAGAATGGGAAAAGATTTTCACCAACTCTACAAGTGACAGAGGACTGATCTCTAAAATATATAGAGAACTCAAGAAACTAGAGCCCAAAGCCTTAAATAACCCAATTAAAAAATGGAGTTCAGAATTAAAAAGGGAATTCTCAGCAGAAGAATTACAATTGGCTGAAAGGCACTTGAAAAAGTGCTCAGCATCTTTAGCCATCAGAGAAATGCAAATCCAAACAACTTTGAGATATCACCTGACACCTGTCAGATTGGCTAAGATAAAAGACACAGATGACGGGGCTGGAGAGATGGCTCAGTGGTTAAGAGCACCGTCTGCTCTTCCAGAGGACCCGGGTTCGATTCCCAGCACCCACATGGCAGCTAACAACTGTCTGTAGTTCCAGTTCCAGGCAAACACCAAGGCAAATAAATAAGTAAATAAATAAAGTTTTAAAAAAAAAAAAAAAAAAAAAGACACAGATGACAGCCTATGCTGGAGAGGTTGAAGAGCAAGGGGAACACTCCACTTAAAGCAAACAAGGTTCTTAGAGAGACAGGCTAATTCTGGGATCAATGTTAACAATGCGATATAAGCATGTCATATGTTACTTTCTCAGTGAGAGAGAGGTGAACACCTTTAATTCCAGCAATTGGAAGTAGAGGAAGGTACATCTCTGAGTTCTAGGCTAACCTGGTCTATAAATTGTGTTCCAGGACAGTCAGGGCTAGAGAAACAAAACAACAACAAAACAGAGAGAGAGAGACAGAGACAGAGAGAGAAAAAAGAATGAATGAATTTACACAAAAACTAATAAAGACAAGATTCCTGTCAAAGCCAAGAACAATTCTTGATCAAATGCAACACATTCAAGAGAGACTAAACAACCTCCGAAGATGTTCTCACAGGGTCTAGGAGAAGCAAGTAGAGGTCTGTGGAATGCCAACAAAAAAAAAAAGAGCAGCCACTAAGCCCAGGGCATCAAGCAATAACAACACGGAACTAACTAAAGTGAGGACTCTAAGGCCCAGATGAAAGCAAGGAACAACTCCCAGAAGACTAAGCTACACTGCAGCCAGATTACTAACCTACCAAAATGTCAGAATGAAAGTGAATTGTGTTAAGTAGCTAAATTTGTGTTTAGTGATTTGTTCCACAGTAACAGAAAACTAATTAGGCATTCTGCTTAGTTCCACAGACAAACTGCCTTTTCTCAACACTATGTTACTACTATTCCTATTACTAATGAGATAACTAAGACAGGGCTCTTGGTAAAGTAGCAACTGGCATCAAAGAAATGGGACCCCCTGAAAATACTCTGTGTGCTCCCACCTTGAGGCTGGATGAGAGAATGGGAAACTATGACGAGAGCAAGGTTAAGACCTACCAGTGTTGCTGATGAGAGTGTGAACTTGGACAGACAGGTTGGAAATCAATACGATAATTTTTCAGAAAACTGAGAATCAATCTACCCAGTGATCCAGCAACATTGTTATCGGGTATATACCCAAAGGGCACACATTCCTACCCCAAGGACATCTGTTCAATATGTTCATAGCAGCATTATTTGTAATAGCCAGAACCTGGAAACACGGTTCCTAGATGCCTCTCAATTGAAAAACAAATTTTTAAACTGTGGTACATTTACACAATGTACTCAGCAGGGAAAAAAAAAAAAAGACATCCTGAAATTTGCAGGCAAATAGATAGAACTGGAGCAAAACTAATCCAGAGTGAAGTAACACAGACCCAGAAAGACAAACATGAAATGTACTCACTCATCAGAGGATTTTAGGTGTAAAGAATAACCAGGCTACAATCCACAAGCCTTAACAAGGAGAACTCAAGAGAGGCATCTAAAAAACACCCCGATACACAAGGAGAAATAGAGATCTCCTGAGTAAATTGGGACCATAGAGGAGAATAGGTAAGAGGAGGTGGGAAGAGAACATGAGGGAATAGAATGGTTGAGTTTGGGGAGAAACAGAGAGGGAGAACAAGGAAAGAGATACCTTGATAGAGAAAGCCATTGTGGGGTTAGAGAGACCTGGTGCTAGGAAAATACTCAAGGTACAAAGATGACCCCAGCTAAGACTCCAGGAGAGAAAGGGAAGAGAGTGTCTAAATTCACCTTCCTGTATAATCAAATGGATGACCATCCTAATTGCCATTATAGAACCTTCATCCAGCAACTGTTGGAAGCAGATGCAGAGATTCACAGCTGTTGAACTCCCAGTCCAGTCAAAGAGAGGGCAGAGAGATTATATAAGCAAAGGGGTCAAGATCAAGATGAGGAAACCCACAGAGACAGTTGACCTGGAAGTTCCCTGATTGTGAAGTGACAGCTGAGAAACCTGCAGGAGACTAAACTAGGCCTCAAGAGTATGGATGACAGCTGAATGGCATGGGCAGTTTGTGGGGTCTCTGGCAATGAGACCAGAATTTATTCCTAATGCAGGAACTGGCTTATTAGACCCCATTCTTTACAGGGAACACCTTGCTCAGCCTTGATACTGGGGGGAGGAGCTTGGTCCTACCTCAACTGGATATATCAGACTTCACTGACTCACCCTGGGAGTACTAACCCTGTCTGAGGAATGAGGGAGGGGGAAGCTGAAGAAGGATTGGGAAGAGGGGAAGGAGGGAGAAAAGTGGTGGGTATGTTTAAAAAAAGTTTAAATTTAATAAATAAGAGTTTTGGAGGGCTGGAGAGATAGCTCAGTGGTTAAGAGCACTGACTGCTCTTCTAGAGGTCCTAAATTCAATCCTCAGCAACAATATGGTGGCTCACAACCATCTATAACAGAATCTGATGCCCTCTTCTGGCAAACGGGTATATATGTAGAGCACTCATACATAAAATAAAAATAAATGTTAAAAAAAAAAAAGAAGACCTATCAATGGAATCCAGTCTGCACCACAGTGCAAATGGCTACAGGCAAAGAGGCCAGGCCTTAAGACTCAAGTGTGCTAGGTCAGAGGAGTTACATTCAACCTTCAGGCTCAGATCTCAAGGGAACCCATAAGTCTTTCAAGCCTCCGAATAACTGTAATTATAAAGGAAGAAAAAAGAAGAAACTACAAAAACAAAGTAAAAGAATCAGAGTCAAAAGTCAATGAAACAAGACAAAAAATATGATTATTTCAGATCAGTGATCAGATCAGGTACAAAAAGTAGGTAAAGACAGAGAATAAAAACAGGGATGAAAAAATAGTTTAATTTTAACTGTGGAGATTTACATTAATGCTACAGTTTAGTTAAGTGTCCCTCAGGGTTCACACTTGCAGCTTGGTCCTCAGAGGGCTAGTATTGGAGAAAGGAACTAGAATTATTGGTTCTGGCTCAACTTGACCCAAGCTAGAGTCATCTGAGCAGAAGAAACCCCAATTGAGAAAATGCTTCCATAGGATCAGGATATAGGCAGGCAAGCCTGTAGAGTGTTTCCTTAATTAGTAATTGTTAGGACTGGAGAGATGGCTCAGAGGTTAAAAGCACTGGTGCTCTTCTAGAGGTCTGAGTTCAATTCCCAGAAACCACATGGTGACTCACAGCCATCTATAAGGAGATCTGGTGCCCTCTTTCGGGCATGCAGACCGTCTTTTAAAAATAATTTGTAATTGATAGGGAGGGCCCAGCCCATTGTAGGTAGTAACATCCCTGGACTGGTGGTGGTCCTGGGTCCTGTAAGAATACAGGCTGAGCAAGCTTACATTACAGAGAGCAAACCAGTAGTAAGCATATTTCATGTCCTCTGTGTCAGCTCATGCCTCCAGGTTCCTACCTGCGTGAGTACTTCTCCTGACTTCCTTCAATGATGAACAGTGATGTGAAAGTATAAGCCAAATAAATCCTTTCCTCCCAAACCGCTTTTAATTTTTTGGTCAAGGTTGTAGGGAAAGTAGCCAGCCAAAGAAATTTACCCTGGCTCTGAAACCAGAGCCAGTGAGAGAAACCCACCCTAGCCCTGAACCCAGAGCTAAAGAAATCCACTCTAGATCAAAGACCAGAGCCAGTGAGATACTTTATCCCCAAACCCAAACCAAAAAGAAATGTTCCCTGACTCTGAAACCAGCACTAAAGAACCACACTTTGGCCCTGGAATCAGAGTCAGTGAAAGAAATGTGCCCTGGCCCTGAAATTAGAATCCAAAAGAGACAGTTTAAGAAACACACTTTGGTCCTGAAACCAAAAGCCAAATCAGGGTTTAAAAAAAAAAAAAAGAAAAGAAAAAAGAAATAAAGAAAAGATCTGACCAATCCCCACCCTGGAAGTCTCACTAGAAAGCTTTGTGCCCCCACCCCAAGAAGCCTTATATAAGCCCTGAGCGCACAGCCCATCCAGGGCCCACACTCTCTCCTGGACCCTTCCCTCCCAATAAATCTCTTAAGTGAGGTTCGGGTGAAGATTTTCTTTTTTCCACTGGAGCAGCAGCAGCAGAGCCTGAACAGAGATCAGCTGAGGGAGCAAAGCTTTAACACTCTTGCTGCCCAGGGACCTCCCTGAACAGAGCAAAGCCCTGGAAGCCCTCACTGGCCACTGTAGCAACTTCACCAGGGAGGCCCTCCCTTGCCACGGCACAGCTGTTAACATTGGGAAGCCTTTCCCTGAAGCAGGGCTGTAAGCTGCTACCTAGGCTTACTATGGCCTGTGGTGTTCATTGGCTCCTGAATGCCTGAATACTTTTCATTCAAGTAGCAGTGCTCAGTATGCCTGGGCTTCTGACTGCCAGGATCTTTCTATCTGGGCTGCACTGGGCTACACAAATACCTACAATGGTGTTTCATCACAGCAAAAAAAAAAACCTTAATTAGGACAATGATCTTTACTGAGTCACCAAAGTCCCCTCAGAGGGAACTGTGGAACACAAAGCTATGTGTCTTCCCTTTTGCTTCTTGGCTGATATGATGATCAATTTTGCTATAATACATGCACCACTATGAAAGAAAAGTCAATCAGCCATGAGCAAGAATCTTCAAAGCTATTAACCTAAATCGGTATTTTCTCAATGAGTAAATTATTCAATATTAACAGCTCTCCATACTAATATGTCATAAATATAAACCTAGGTCTTAGCAGAGTAGTCCAGAATAAAAGACTAAGTCTGGAAATCACAGCAAGTAAGTTATATATGTTGGATTGCAGGACATGCCAACATCCCAAGAGAGATGGTGGGTCACCATGCTTAGCCTCAACTATACTTTAGAACTGCCACAGATTGGCTGGTATCTGCATACCAGTGTTCTAGAATATAGCCTAGTTCGAGAGACACTGGTATTCAAAAGTGATGAGCTGGAAATGGAGCTAAACTGAGAGAATACTTGATTATGTTTATGAAGCCCTAGGTTTAATCCCCTGTACTGCATAAATCAGGTATGGTGGTACATGCATGCCATTCAAGCTCTCAGAAGGTACAAACAAGGCATCAAGTCAAGGTCATCCTCAGCTACACAGCAAGTTAGGGGCTAACTTCAAAAACATAAAACAGCAAAAAAGATTAAACATTTAAAGACTAAGCCGAGGGAGGGAGGGAGGGAGGGAATAAATACATCAATCCATTCTTTAATCATCTGGGTTGTGTAGGACTGTTATGTTACTTTACTGTTTCTGTGACAAAACACCATGACCCAAAGTGACTTACAGAAAGACATTATTTTGCCTTGGGAAAGATAGTCTATAATGCAGGAAAGAAATGAGAGCAGCAGGAAAGTAAACAATCATATCTTCAATCATAAACAGACAGAAAGAACTGGAAGGAGGGGGAGGCAGTAAACTCATAAGACCCACCCCTGTGGAAGTACTTCTCCAGCAAAGCTTCACCTAAAGGTTCCATATTCTCCTCAAACTACACCAAGCAACTGGGGACCAAGTGTTCAAGCATGTAAGCCTATGAAAGACAGTTCTCATTCAAACCATCACTGTTTTGCAGCAACTTTTCAGAACTGAAATTTTCCATCCAGAAAGGAAGATGGGCAGCTCATAAGACTAAGAAGTAAACAACTTAAAGTCTCAGAAACTCCTTTAAACTAGCAAGATTTATAAGGACTCTCCTTGAAATTACAGAAGTAGTAAACAGATGCCTAGAGAGGAGACTGTCAAATCTATGAGGCCATCTGTCCACCGTCCACAGAGCTCCAGGGATAGTTTTCATGAGTCCCCACTCAGACAGAAGTAAGTCATCCATGGTCTACAAACCTAGAGTGCACCATGTGGGAAAGGTACTTTGTTCTCTCATCCGTTCTCTTTATGAGATCAACAGAGCTGTTTGGCATCTCCCCAGGAAGAGCAAGGAACAGAAGCTGTGTACATAGCGAGTAATCTTTTCTTAGACGGTACACACTGGACATCTTAAGAAACACAATATAAAGGATTACAAGAACTGATTACCAACAGACAGACATGAAGCATGAGCTCAAGCAACATAACCCAACTGCAACATTGAGAGCATCCTCCAACCAAGCATCAGGTATAGACTTAAGAAGGACACTGCCTCAGTGATTAAGACAAATTATCTAAGAGTACAGACTATATGGACCAGCAAAACTAAGCATTAAGAGAGAGCTTTGAAAGCAAACTGATCAACCAATTTATATGTATGCCAAAGCAAAACTCATTCTCATTTTTTAGTTTTCATACACACATATATATTATACATCCATACTCCCCAACCTTTGTTTATCTCTTTTAAAATGGTGTTACTCCACCTCAAAAATAATGATGTAAAACAAAATCTAGCATAAAATAGTATATTTATAATGCTCAACATTTAATCACATTTTTGCAAACATTCATCAACCTATAGTTAGAGTGGTCAAACCAAATGACAGAATCATTCATGAGATGGATATCGGTGATTGACTGGGCAGAAAGAAGCATTAAAAGCCCTATGAAAGAAACTCAAATGAGTGATGCAGAATATTAGTGAGAACTGCAAATGTACAATGCTATCCCCTAAACATAGGAGTCCAGGCGGACCCTTCCAGGACCACACAAGGCCACTAGTTCTATGTGGATCTATAGACGTATGATATTAAAGAACTTCCTTTCTCTACTCATTCCTCAAAAGCCAGGAGAAATCTTCCTGAGGTAGTCTCTGAAGTCCAGGCTGATTTCACATATGAGAGGCAAGTACTCTACCACTACCACTGGGCTCTGTATTTCCAATATCCCTAACCTTTTCCTTTCTCCCTCTTCTCCCCTACCCCCACCCTGCTTTGACATTTTTGAGGCAGTGCCTTACTGAAGTGCCCAGGCTGACCTCAAACTCTCTTGCACCAAAGGACTTGAACTTACAACCCCACTACCCCAGTTTCCCAAGAAGCCAAGGTTATAAGCCTGTCCCACCAATTTGTGTTCTTTTTACCTGAGTTTGGTTCCTTACACCTATGTCAGATAGTGTACAAATGCCTGTAACTTCCAGCCTGGGATCAAATGCACTCTGAGAGAACCCATACACTCCTGGCATACACTCACTCAGACACATACATAAAAATAAAAATAAGTATTTCTAATTGAAAAAGACTAAAAAGATTTACAAAGCCCAAATAATCAAAAGCATCAATAAAAAGCCACACTATCTCAAAAACTATTATAGCAAATCACTATCAACTATTTTACATTACATAAAACTGAAGAATTTGGAGGTAGTTAATAGGGATTTTTTAATCAAGTCTCAAAATATTTACAACAAAAATGAAAAACAAAAAAAACTCTAGCAAACAACTGCATTTTAGTCTGACATCTCTGCACTCTACATACACCTTCACAAGGAAATTCATCCTATCTCACTATATGGCCTAGAATCATACTTGTGCTCCACGAATCCATGCACTCTAAAAGGCAAAATCTGCTTTCTGTTACCTTTGTAGTTCATTAACACCCAGTCCTGACCTGACTCCGGGCTTGACACATTTTTTGTTTGGATGGATGGTTTTGCAGGCCTCTCAAGTGCTTAGATTAAAAGCATGCACCACCATACCTAGCCTTAACACTGTTTTTGTTTTGTTTTTGCTTTGCTAGCAAACCTGATTAGATATAGGATCCAACCTTTTACAATTCAGTGGTTCATAGAAAACAATGACTGGCTAGCTCTTTTATTTTTTTCTAGTACTGATTACATAACATATCATATGATGTGTACTTAGTTATCAATCCAGCTTAAGTACTGAACCTTCTGGGAAAGAACTGTTTTCATCCTACCTCCATAATATTTCACATACCAATAGGGAACATTCTCAAGAAAAATTTACAAAAAAGAAAGTCAATTTTTCTATGTTTTTCAAGAAGTTTTTTAATCCATGTGTTATGTTACCTTCCTGCCTAAGTATAATGTTCAAATAGCTCTGACATGCGACCTCTAAATATGACAGACCACTGTGCTGGTTGGTTTTTAATAACATAACACAAACAGAGATATATCTGAGAAGATGGAAGCCTATTGGGCATTTTCTTAGTAGTAACTGATGTGGCAGGGTCCAGCCCATTGTGAGTGATGCCATTCATCCCTACACATGTGATCCTGAGGCATATAAGAATGCAGGCTGATTATTTGTAATAGCAAAAACCTGGAAACAACCTAGATGTCCCTCAACTGAAGAATGGATTAACAAACTGTGGTACATCTACACAATGGACTACTACTCAGCAGTAAGAAAAAATGATATCCTAAAATTTGCAGGCAAATGGATGGACTTGGAGAATATTCTCCTGAGCAAGGTATCACAAACTCAGAAAGATAAGCAGGGGATATACTCACTCATTAGTGGTCTCTAAACAAACAAGAAAAAAGCCAAGCATGCCCAAGCTGCAAACCACAACCAATGAACAGCTTGGGATCAGAAACACCCTGGACTGACTCTTCGGATCCCACTCCACCTAAAGGAACACCTAACTCACTCTTGAGGGAGGGGGGAGAAAACTGGATCTGCCAGGAGTGGAGACTGAACTAAGCAATATTGGGTCAGTGGGACCATGGGACTGTCTGCTGCCTGCCCAGGGAGGGGATGGGGAGTTGTGGAGAAGAAAAAAATGACCTGATGTGGCGGGAGGGGGAAGGGACCTTGAATAATGATATACAGGGATAGAAAGCGTGACTTCTTTGTTCATAATAATAATAATAATAAGTATACAGGAAAAAAAAAAAGAAAGAATTCAGGCTGAGCAAAACAAAGAAAACAAACCAGTACAAAGAATTTATCCATGGTCTCAGCTTCAGTTCCTGCCTTGACCTCTCAGGATGATGGACTACAAACTGTAATCCTTTGGTCATGCTGTCTTCTTAGAACAATAAAAACCCTAAGACAAAAATTTAGAGGTGAAGAGAGAGTGCAGTGGTTACAATCATTGGCTGCTATTCCAGAGGACCTGAATTCAATCCTCAGCACTAATAGGGCAGCTCATAATTGTCAGTAACTCCAGATCCAGTGGATCCAACACTCTCACACAGACATATAAGCAAACAAAACACCAATAAAATAAACAAAATGAGTTGAGTAATTAATTAATTAAAAGCCAAAAAAAGAGGACAGAAATTGGTACCAGGAGTAGGGCATTGTTGTGACAGTCATGACTGTGTGTTTTGTGGAGGATTATGGTAAAATTTTGGAATCCACGACTAGAAAAGTCATTGAATATGTGGCTGTTCTGTGGAAGCCTGAAAGATTAAAATGTTGAAAACAGTGCAGACAATAGAAGCCTAACTTGAGAAGTTTCAGAAATAAGACTCTGGCGTCTTAATACTTTATCATATAGATAGCCACGCCAGAGTCTTAAGAACGAACCTATGAATCTAGTCGATAGAGTTGATAAACTGTCTATGATTAAGTGGCTCAGACTACTAAAGTGAAACCTTTGCATTGCTGAGATAGTAGGTGCTGGTCAACTAGAGCTTAGAAACTGGCAATGATTAAGAAGAAACTAGCATCACTGAGGTGAAATCTTCTGGGAAGTATGTCCTTAAGGTCAGGACACAGAGCTATAGTCAAGAGGTAGCCAAGGTACCAGGATGAAGAGAACCCAGAAGATGCTACTGATGAAGGTGCAGTGCAGCTACAGTAAAAGAATTTGAGATGCCAATACCATAGGATGACCACCAAGGATAGCAGCAGCTGTAGGATGGAGCCAGCCTGGGCCTAAAAGAGCTGTGTGTACAGAGGATGGCAGAGCCAGAGAAGCACCTATGCCAAACAAATCCTTTGTCACCTAGAAGATCATGAGTCCAAGAAGTCTGACACTGATTTCACACTGTTAGACTTTGTTTTTGCTTTGATCTGACTGTGACTGTGCCCTGGCTCTTCCTTCTTGGAATAAGAAAAGTATGTCACTTGTTTGCTTTTTGTTTTTTATACAAGTTAAAATGACAAACTTAAAAAGTCTGAAGGTAATAACACACACTTTTAATCCCAATACTCTAAAGACAGAGGCAGGTGAATCTCTATGAGTTCAAGGCCAGTCTGGTCAACAAAGTTAGTTCCAGGACAGCCAGGAATGTTAAAAAGAGAAACCCTATCTCTGAAAAAAAAAAAAAAAGTAAGGAGGAAGGAAGGGAAGGAAGGAGAGCGGGAACAGGGTGTAAGAGTATATAATCACTCAGGCTGGAGAGATGGCTCAGCAGTTAAGAGCACTGGCTACTCTTCTAGAGGTCCTGAGTTCAATTCCCAGCAACAACATGGTGGCTCACAACCATTTATAATGAGATGTGGCACCCTTTTCTGGTCAGCAGGCATACAAGCAGATAGAATACTATATACATAATAAATTTTTAAAAAGAAAGCATAGGGAGCTGGAGAGATGGCTCAGCGGTTAAGAGCATCGTCTGCTCTTCCAGAGGACCCGGGTTCGATTCCTAGCACCCACATGGGAGCTAACAACTGTCTGTAGTTCCAGTTCCAGGCAAACACCAAGGCAAATAAATAAATAAATAATAAATAAAGTTAAAAAAATTAAAAAAAAAAAAAAAAAAAAAAAAAAAAAAAAAAAAAAAATAAAAAAAAAAAAAAAAAAAAAAAAAAAAGAAAGAAAGCATAATCACTCAAAAACATTTTAAATGAACTAAATAACAAAGATTAAATCCAGAAAGGAAAAGTATAATACACAGATTATCTACATATTAAAGACATAATCATTATAAGGGGATGCATAAATACTAAAGTTATAAATTCTAAACTGGAAGGTAACATGTTACTTCAAATTAGTTATGGTATTCTAATTAACCATATGCTGAAAGTTACACAAAAATAATACTGCTTCTCTTTTCATTCCTATTCTTTTTCCTTAGCAAAACAGAGTTTAGGGGCTGGAGAGATGGCTCAGCGGTTAAGAGCACTGTCTGCTCTTCCAGAGGTCCTGAGTTCGATTCCCAGCACCCACATGGCAGCTAACAACTGTCTGTAGTTCCAGTTCCAGGCAAACACCAAGACAAATAAATAAAATAAAGTTTAAAAAAAAAAAAAAAAAAAAAAAAAAAAAACAGAGTTTAGTCTGTTTAAGAGTCAGATTACCATTTAATGGAAACATATAGTGATGCACTGTCTTTGGGTATGTTCCTTAGACTGAAACAGCAGAGTCAAAATTATATTTGAAGCTTTTTTTTAAATAACATCAGGAATATCCAAGTTAATAACTGCATATTGCTTTGAACCATCCCAACAAAATGTCATATAGAAAAATAGTGAAGCTTCACTTTCATTATGGGCTGTTATTAACAATTCTATTGACGGAATTATACTTATATGATAGGGTATAGAATCACAAAAACATCAAGTTACCTACATTTACCACCTTTGTGTATTTCAGCATATCAACAACTAGCTGGATAATTAGTCAAAACCCAAGAATAGCATTCATTAAATGTCCATTGTTTTCTATCTTTTCATCTAATGATAAGTCTAAACATAATATGACAATATTTATATTCAATGTTTAACTTTTAAGATTAATCATTTTAAATTAATGACTATGTGCCAAATAGCAACAATTAAATGAGCCAGAATATAACCACTTATAACAAAAATTTGTAAAGGCACTCTGCTAAGGGAACAGAGCTGATCTCAGAAAAACCATACAGCATATGATAATATCCAAATAACAGCTCTATATAGCAGGTCATTCTCAGTGCCAAAGATTACAGATTGTGATGAAGGTGACACAAAAGGGTAGCACCAAGTAGATCACTCTGGTGGTAATGATGCTGCGAACTAACACTATGAGAGAACGGCACAAAACTGTGCACATAAACTGTAATGATGCAAATCTACCAATTTTGGTGTTACATCACAGTTAAAATATAAAATAAAATATAACCATTGGGAGCATCTGGTTAAACGGAACACACTGATCTCACTATTTTGTTGGCAATTTTCTAAATCTATCACTATTTTCAAAATTAAAAGGTTTAAGAAAATGCTTTATGCATATCTAATTCCATGATCCTTTCAAAGAATACTTAAATAGAAAATTCCTGAGTGTAGCTTATGTAAGAAAAAGCAAAAAATTTCTATTCTGGACTCATGAACTCATGCTCAAAGACATACTTTTAGCATTGTATCAAGATTGACCAAAAAAAAATTATTTTAAAGAAAAAAACCCGTGAAAGTATAATGTACTACTTCCTCTATGTAACTTTCTCTTGGTTTATTAAAAAACTACAATAACATCAGATAAATAGTAGTATTTTTGTATTTATTAATATTCATTATATTGTCTTTTCAAGAGTAATGAAGAAAAGTTAGATGCCTTAATAAATCTACATAAAAATTAGGAGTGCTAAACATTAAAGTATGGAGAGTTTTTTGGTATGTACATGTGTGCATGAATGTGTATAGGCAGATTAATGTATGCAAATGCACATATAAATGTGTCTGGAGGCCAGAAACTGACATCATCAATCTCTTATTTCCTGACACAAGAACTCACTTGAACCCAGTGCCTATCATTAAGCCAGTCTAGTTATTGAGCTTGTCTCAGGAATCCCTGTCTTTGCCTTTCAGCACTGAAATGACAAGAGGGCCACCACAGCCACCATGTGTGTGAAAGAAATCAGAATTGTGTCCACACTTGCACAGCAAGCTCTTCTCTGACTTTTCTGAACTACTTCCTTTTCTCAAAATGCTGTGTGTGTGTGTGTAAGAGAGACAGAGAGAGACAGAGACAGATAGACAGACAGACAGACAGAACCACATGTGTACTTGGCCTACAATGGACACTACATTAAAGACTGCAGGTTGCAAAGAACTAGGCCTGACATGTTAATATCTACAATAAAGTAGCCAAGGATCAATGTTTATTATACACATATTATTAATACTTCAAGAACATTTTCTTTCTAAAGTTACTAAAATTTTCTTGGGTATTTCAAACAAAATACTCCTATAAAAATAAGCTTCCTGAAATTTACATATATACACACATAAGCATATCTTTCCCACATACTATGTATTAACTATATGTCAATGCAAAAGCATAAGTAGAAAATAAAGAAACTTCTCAATCCAGGAGTACAGCACACACTCTACTGCCAGCACCACCCCTCTGCCTCCCACACATAAAGTCTGTCAGCGTAAGATGAGTATGTTCAATGTGGGTCTGCTGGGATCCCAGAAAGTGGCACTTAGGGAAGAACAACATGAATTCTTCATATTTTTTTTTTTTTCAAGATAGAGTTTCTCTGTGTAGCTCTGGCTGTCCTGGAATTGGCTCTGTAATTCAGGCTGGCCTCAGACTCATAGAGATCTGCCTGCCTCTGCCTCCCAAGCACTAGGATTAAGGTGTATGTGGACACTGCCCAGCCTGCATTCCTCATATTTAATAAGCAATGCTGGTGAAAGTGCACACTCACTTTTCCATGCTAATTACATATCTGTATTACCAAACACATTTTTCTCTAATGTATAACCAAAACCTACTCACTTGTTCTTAAGAGACAGTAGGAAAACTTGTAAAATAATTTGTTTAATGTCTAAAAGGGCCCAAATACCAGTACTACAATGAATAAATACATAAAGTGTTAAGTACTTTAAGACATGAATGGAGCTTCATCTTATATATATCTGACTCTTCAGAGACAATCAGTATATTATTAAGCTGGTTTTTAAATCAAAATTTAAAGACTTCTATTTGGCCGTTATTCAGCTGTGATTACTAAGGGGGGAGGGGTTCAGTAAACAACTCCATTAGGTAAAGGGAGTTGATTCTCTGTTTTTGTCTGACGTGGGGGTTTGAGAGTATGGTTTTAGGTTTTGATTTTTCCTGCAATGATTACAATCTAAATCAAGGCCTTGAACACACTACAAATCCACTCTACCACTGACCTAATCTTAAAACATTCTGTCTTGGGGCTGTAGAGATGGCTCAGTGGTTAAGAGCACTAACTGTTCTTCTAAAGGACCTGAGTTCAATTCCCAGCATCCACATGGCAGCTAACAACTGTCTGTAATTCCAAGATCTGACACCCTTAAACAGTTATAAATGCAGGCAAAACACCAAAATAAAGATAAAAATAAAAATAAAAAATAAAAAAACAGTTGTCTTGGGGTGGGGAGTTGACTGAGCAAGTAAAATCCATTGCCAAAAGCCTGACAACCTGAGTTTAGGTCCTTCGAACTTATATAAAAACCAAATTCAGCAGAGCATGTATGCAATCTCGGTATTCCTACAGGAAGGAGGAGGCAGAGAGTTTCCCCAGAAGCACACAGGCCAGCTAACCTGGACTACACAGAGCAGCAAATGAGAGACCCTGATACAAACAATGTGGACGTTCAGGACCAATACTGTGGTTATCCTCCAACCTCTACACATGTGGGTGGCACATGTACACCTCTGCACATGAGCACACTGATACATATCATATACACACAAGAATAAATCAAATTTAAATGTTTTTTAAAGTTTGTCTGACTCTCAGTATTTCAGAAATAAGAAGCTACTTATTTCTCACCTCTCTAATCTGCTTATAAAAGACGAAAGAATGCAGACACAAATAGTTAAACAAAGAGAGATATTTAAACAGCAAACAAAGCAGAATGACAAGAAGTAACAAACCATTTAAGTCTCCTTAGCTCAGTCCATCCTGGCATCACACCATGAATAACAAACCTATGTCATCTACAACAGTCCTCAACACTCAGTCTCTTATCTACTGGCACTGGAGGTTTAAAGGAAAAAGGAAATCAGGCAGAGGCAATAATATCTGATTATAAAACTCCATAATCAAATGCTGTTTACACTGACTTACAGTCATGAATGCTATATAATGAGCTCTACATAAGACTGTTATAAAAATCTGATTATTTGACAAATATTTAATGTGGTTGGCCCCCAAAAAGGAGGAAAGAATGCACAGACAATAGAAATATTTCAGACACTTTTTCATGCTGGTGATACGGAGGTCCAAAAGTAGTCTTCTAAACTATTCATAAACATAAAATAGCTTATAAGGAATCATCTACACAAACTTTATTGTGATTATTTATTTTATAATTTCCTGAAACATTTATTAAACATTACAATAATAAGCCAGCATTCTGTTCCTCATGTTCCTGGTACAAAAACCTGAACATTTCTCTTAATTATAGCTGTAATATACACAAAAACCAGTATCTCAACTAAACTTTCATCTCTTCAGAAGCACAAACACAAAATTGCAGAAAATGATAACTTACTACATATCACATCACTGCTTCCCTCATAGATAACAATCATCTCCAAAAGTATCAGTAAGAAACAAACACCAGCAGGCAAAGTGGCACATGCCTTTAATCCCAACACTCAGGAGGCAGAGGCCAGCCAGCCACCATAAGATGCACTGTGAGACCCTGTCTAAAAATAAGAGTAGAAAAAAGAAACTAACAACAGTCAAGTGTTGATTAAGAGTGTTGGCAGGAGCTGGAATAGAGTTCAGGTGGTAAAGCACCCAGTAAGGAGGCACCTGCTTTCAATGCTAGCACTCCAGAAGTGGAGGTAAAAGGATCAGATTTCAGGTCATCATCACCTACATGGAGAAGTTCAAGGCCAGCATGGGAATATGAAACCCTGCCTTTAAAAAAAGACTCGTGAATAAAAATTGAAAAATTGCATAACTAGATCTCAAGTTTCTTGCACTTATAACTTTAATTAAAACAATCACATAGCAAGCATCTAGCTCAACAGTCATCATAAATGTTGCACTGTAAGTTATAAGAAATAACCCTTCTAAGAGAAGATCTACTTGCTATTCACGCACATATTCTACTTAACCAAAAATCTTATAGAGACAAGGGCACACAAAGAAAAAAAGACATGTCAACCTCACCTGGATATCTGTTTTCAACCATTTGGAATCAAGACGAGACTGGGCAGCCAAACAGAAAGACTCAGACGGCATGTTTTCTCCCGGTGTTCAGGCCTGCAAGTCAAACACAAATGTTGAAGACCTAAAGCTTTTTAAACTGATATTTACACCGTTCTGCAGTTTAACGCAGCAGAGACAGAGAAGGTACAACAGGGAAAGAGAGGAGTTGGGGCAGGGGACAAGAGGATGAGAGAGGAGAGAGAAAGCTGGACCAAGAACGGGAGGAGGAAGGGAAATACCACTTCCAAAAGAGGTAGAGTCGCTGGGTAGAGTCCAATACGTTGTCCAGACCTAGAGTAGTCACAGGCGACCACAGCACAATGTCATCCCACTCCTTTAAATCTAAAAGGGGCGCGCGCACGCGCTCACACACACACACACACACACACACACACACACACACACACACAAGGACCCAAGCACACACGACAGAAAAACACTATCGCAACGACGAATGACGCTAGTGCGCCTCAGCCGCTTTACCTATAGCAGTCCAGAGTGTGGGAAGCAAATAAAAGTCATGTCTGCAGATAGCTCTACAATTATCGCTTAAATTCTAAAGAAATAGCCGAGACTGTGCGGCCTCCAAAGCGTACAGGCCCTAGTTCCTCCGTGCCAACGCCCGCCTTCCGGCCGGCGCTCTCCAGGCCCCACTCTCTCGGACCTGGCACGGTCCGCCGTCGGCCCCTCCGCCCTCCTGTGGTCCCGCTCGGCCGGACCTGGCGCCGCCCTCTCGGCCTGCCGGCAGCAGGAACACTCCCGGCGAGAGCCGGCCGGCGCTCCCGACACAGTCAGCGGCCTGAAGCGCAGGCTGACGCATGACGGCGCCCGCCCAATAGCACGAGGTTACAAGACGGTTTCAGCCAATGGGCGAGCGGTATCGCACGGCCCTCCCAACTTCCGCTTCCTTTAACACGACTCAGCTGCCTTCTAGATACTCACCCGCTTGGCGAGAGCCAACCGCAGAAGCCGGGAGGCGGGACTTCTGCGTACGCACACTTGTTTGCGCCGTCTCCGTTCTCAGACTTCTATTTCCATAGACCCGAAGTGGGTAGGATGCTTACGAAGCTCCATGGGCAGGCTACTCTATATCGTCCTTCTGGCCTTTGGGACACTGGGTATAAAACAGAATTTAAGAAGAAACAATTGATCCGAGCCTGGTAGTGTACGCTTTTAATACTGGCACTCGAGAGGCAGGGACAGGTGCATCTCCGCGTTCAGAAACCCTGTGTCGGAGGATTTAAAAGAGAGAGAGCAATTTAAATTACATATTCTCAGATCATTGTGGAATTAAACTCTAAATAAATAAAACAGCATAATCTCCAAACATTTAGAGACTGAACTTTCCCCATGAATAGAGAAGAAGCCAAAGGACGTAGAATATTTTTAATAAGAGTGGTGTTAATGTTTTAAATGCGATAATTCATGTTACCAATGGGTAAGGTGGCAGCATTGAGGAATAGGACAAAACACCAGTGGTATGAAGGAGGCTCAACTGCAACATTACAACTGCTTCTCTTTTGTCATTCTTGGTATGTAGCTTCAAAGTCACCCCCATGGGTCAAGGGATTTGTCATCTGTTTCAGACAGCAGAAAACAGTATAAAAGGGCTACCATCATAGATTTGTATGTCAATTTATACTTCAAAATCCATAGATTTGTCATATTTATTTTTTTATTTGCACGACCAAATGATATTTAAAATGAGCCCCCATCTGTTAACTATCAAAACTTGTCACCCATTCATATTAAGGGTTCGTTTAAAAAGTAGTTTTAAATTGTATGCATTTTATATTACTATGCTGTTTGTGTGTAGCACATTTCTAAATACTCATTATTAAATTGTTAATTTTTAAAACTTTCAACCTGATTGCCTTTTGATGTTAAAATAAAATGCGAAGTTTTATATGTAACAGGTCTGCCTACAGAACGAAATGAATTAGCTGACTTGCAGTTTGTTCGAAGTTACCTTTGAGAAGTATACATTATAAATTACTTCCTGATAATGATAATTTTTAACTATTGCTGACAAAAATCAAAAATAAGAAAATAAAAATGCTCAACTCAAACTTGGAATTTTATATAGAATTTACTTCTGTATCTGTCCAGGTTCAAATCCAAGTTATCACCCTTACTATAACGTAGTATAAGTTGTTTACCTTGTTTTCTCAGTCTCCTTTTATTCAAATTATTTCTTTTTAAGGTTTTGTTTAAAGAGTTGTTACGCTTATATTGCACAGAAAAATTTCAAGTTTTTAGTAAGTAGATATAGTTGTTAGAATAAACTCAAGGCTTAAGCTCTAGTGAGTAAATGCACCTTGACTTACATACATGCCAGTGTAAGTATCAGTGATGTCCTAACAGCTACCACGTAGTTACATTTAACACTAATGCTTATGCAAAGATAACCTGAAAAAAATGACATTCTGGAATTAGTTTAAATGAAAATTAAGCTTAAAATTGCACTAGTGTAATACCTTGTTCTCTCACTGTTATCAGGGGTCTATAGCAAAAGATAATGTGGAAAAAGTCTCAAGAGTATATCTAAAACAAAATCCTTAAAACACACTTTGTCAAAAACATCTCTGTGTTTATAATGAAGTAGATATTTCCCATCAAAAGGAATTTATGTTCTATAAAGATTTGGTGCCTTTCTGCTTTGAATAAAATAGACTCAAAAAAATAAAAAAAAAAAAAAAGAGCTACCATCTTTTATCACATTTCCCAAAAACTCTATGACTAATTTACAGTTCTCCTTTGTTTCAAAAGTATATGAACAAGGTTTTAAATTCAGCCACATCCAAAATACAGTTAAGTTAGAGCTGTGAACCAGATGCAAGACTGCACCAATGCCAGTGAAAGTTATCAAGTATGGAGGCTTCTCTGGTCCTCAGGCTCCCTCCACATGCAAGGCATTTCTGGTCCCTTGCCTTTCTGTGTCCCTTAACTCTAAAAACGATGTTTGTAGTCTATTTTGTATTGCTGTAACAATATCTAGACTGAATAATCAATACAGAAATTTATATCTGACACTTATGAAGGCTAAGTCCAATAACATGACACTGGCATTTGGCAATTGCATTTCTGATGTAACATAACATGGTAAAGGGCAAGAGAACCTATGCATAGCAAGAATAAGCCAACAAATACATCATTTTGATCAGGAACCTTGTCTGCATAATAGCATTTATTTAATTCATCCATGAGGCATGGCCTTCTTGACTTGATCACCTTTTACTGATTCTACTTCTTAATATTGTTAAAAGAAAAAAAAAGCACTTCAACAAGAGATTTGATGGAATATTTAAACCATAGTGATGCCATAATTGTGAAGTTATGTCTAGAGTGGTCAGGGTGGATTATCTTTCTCTGCCAAGTTAAAGACTAAGACAACAGGAAAAGAAAAGCCTCAACACTCAGCCAAGACGCTTAAAAACAGAAACAGAGAAGAGGAGAGGGAGGGAGAGAGAGAGAAATACACAAGAAGAGACAGTGACTCATTAGAGGAAGGATCCAAGGATCCAAAGATAGCATCTCTCACAGGCAAATTTTTTATGTTTGGCAATGGTAATTCTCTCTGTCCCTCAAAATTAGCTGATTTGTGCTATTGCAAGAGATTGGATAATCCAGACAAGAAAGAGAAGATGATTGATTCTCCATATAAGACTCACTCCTTGGTGAGAGATTTGAAAATCTCACTAAACAGTTTCCTCTGGTAGAAAAAAAAAAAAAAGCCCACTTAGTCTTTGTCTTAGAGAGGGAAAATAAACAAGAAGTCAGCTATCTTAAATGTTTAAATGAAAAGTATATTAATATTTCTAGAGCTCCTTTTCCCTGTCTGCCTGCCAGAGAGCTGTCTACCTTCCAGTCCCTCAATAGCAGTGACCTTGCCAAATTCTTCATAAGTTGGTTCCTATTGTCCTTAGAATTTTGTGTTTAAGAATATGATGAGACAACTATTCAATAGTAATTTAACATACAGGGCTGAAGAGATGGCTCAGACATTAAGAGCATTTGCTACGAGGCAGAGGACCTGGTTTTGATTTGTGAGAAAAGAATAATCTTTATGTCACACAAAGGAACATATAAACAAAACAGTGGTAGTTCAGGAAGGTGATTTTTTTTTCAAAACAGGTTCTTAAAAACCCAAATCAGGCTAGTGAGCACACATGTCCAAGATGTTCTTTGTTGTTCGTCCCTAAATGCAGGTGAAGACTGTATCACATCCCATTGGTGGAAGCTTGACTTTCCAATCTGAGATGATTGGCTAATCAGTACAAAAGGGGAGATTCAGGGAATATGAGCCCTCATCATGATAACTATCTTTGTCTTAAGATATCTCTATGTCACAATCTCCCCTTATTATACTTTTTCAAAGTTAGCCAGCATATGTTGACTTTGTGATGACTTTATTATCAGTGAATTATTGTTATGATAAGGGATGCTCAAGCATGACTTAAAGTGAATCTACCTGTTCTGGAATAGTTCTTTACCCTGTGTGAATATATGTCAGTGTGAGTGGTTTAATAACTACATAAATGGCCAATAGCTAGGCAAGATTTTCAGGGCACAGAAAATGCTGGAAGGAAGGTCCAGGACGCGGACTGAGAGAAAGAAGGACATGCAGGAGAGAAAACAAGCCATAAGCAATGTGGCAGCATGCAAATTAATAGATATAGATTACTTTAAGTTATAGAAGCTAATTAGAAACAAGCCTAAGATATGGGCCAAGCTTTCATAATTAATAATAAGTTTGCTGTTGTATTTTGTGACCTGGCATCTCAAAGAAAAATCCGTTTAGAAATGGTGCCCTACACTCAGGCACATATTTCCACATAAGACCTGATAAAGCTTTTAAAATGGCCTCAAACACACACACATCAAAAGAAAAAAAAAGCCAAACACAGTTTCCTAGTATGTTAGTCTCTCATATGGTCTGCAGTACAGAGAGGCATCTTCCAGCTATGCATGTGGGCCTGAGACACCAATGTGAGGAGGCCTGCCAGAGCTCCATGGGCTGTGTTGTGCTGTGTTGAGGTTTTCCTCAAGAACACATAAAGGTTACAGATGCACAGTAAAGTAGGTTCAGGAAAAAAAAACCCTAAACAAGTTACAGTGTGTTTAAAAATGTGTATAGGCTTAAAGAAAAGAAAGAGTATAGACAGTCATAGAAAAATAAATAGTTTAAAATAGTAAAGTGAAGTCTTTAAAGAAAAAACTAAAGTAATATTTAAGAAAAATAAATCACATAGAGATGAGAACTATGCAAAGCATGTGGTTCTTGTATGGTGTTATATTGACTTTAAAACTTTTGATTGCTAAGGGACAAACAATAACTGCTGAAAGACATTAGATTATAGAAACTGCTAAATTATACCAACATGTATGCTTTCAAAATGTCTTAACTTCAAAATAAAAGTAAAAAATATGTTACATTGCAGGAAAAGGTTGTGCTTTGTTTCCACAGAAAATGAGAGGCTGTGGATCCACTGAATGTTAAAGAGGATCTGGTTTGATCCAGGAAGACCCCCTGAAAATCCTGGCTACAGACATAAATATATAAACCAAAATAATAATAATAATAATGACAGGTTAAATACATTTTCCTGCACAAACATAAAACAAAAAATCATCTTTAGCTTGTTTGTATATGATACACAGTTAATACTTGTTTTAGTGAGGATATGTATGTTATCTTTGATAGTTTATGTTTTCAGAACGAGAGAATAAGACACTAATGAAAATGGGTGGTCCAGGTAATTCAGACACTGTTGCAGTTTTCTCAGAGTTCTGCATCCAGAAGAGTTTTAAGGCTGCTGGTTGACTTGAATAGCTTCACAGACTATTCTAGCCAGGACTTGACCATTATTCTAATTTTTGCTGGGTCTCATAGAGATGTCAGTGCCCTCAGACAAGAGGAAGCAGTCTGGAAAACACAATGACCATATTCCCTAGAGATGAAGTGGGTGGGTTTTTGTTGTTCAATGGGTTATAGATGTTTGTCACCATTTAAGGAGGTTGGTTACAAGTTGTTATTGGTAATGGTCAGTTAAAAGCTGAGCAAAGGAAATTAGATTCAGGGATCTCTTTATAAAGGAAAATGGGATATAATATAGAAATGATAGGATAAAAGGGTAGATTGTTGAGTTTACTTGTCTCTCATTTTAAATTGGTATGGCATTTTGTATCGTGATACAAATTTAAGGTTATTTTGTTAGAACATACTGTGCATACATTTCTATTCTTGTTTAAGGTATTGTACCTACACAGCTCATTTAACAATGTAATGTAAATTTCTAGTCCTTGAAAGTTATTATTACAAACTATTCAGAATAATAAATATAGGTTAATAGCCATCTATAGCAATCAAACAATCATCATGTTAAATATATTTTCAAGGTAATACAGAGATATATATTAGATAGATAGGTAATCTTCAAACACTTCAAAGATCTACAGAATATTGCATTTAAAATATTACAACATAATGAGACACAGGTACTCTTGCCATCAGAGAATCTGATGGGCCTCTCAGAACCTTCATATGGAGTTTGCTTCCTTCGTGGCAAAATCTAGTCACTGGGCAAAGAAACTGCCCTTGCCTTGACTAATGACAGTATGCTGTCTAAACTGGACAAGTAGGACACAAAAGAGTAGTCCCACAGCAACACAGAGAGGCTTCTATTAATTATATAGCTGTTTGACCTATGGCTAGGTCTTATTGTTAGCTATCTCTCTCATCTTAACCCATTTTCATTAATCTGTCTTGCCTCGTGGCTCATGGCTTACCTGAATTTATTTACATATTTTTCCTTCGGCAGCTGGACTGGGTCTCTCTTGACTCTGCCCTCCTTCCCTAGTATCAATGCTTAGATTTTCCACCTGCTTTAAAATGCCCTGCCATAGGCTAAAACAGTCCCTTTATTAAACAAAGATATTTACTGTAATATGAATTCAGATCATAAGAAAAGAGACTTAGAGCCAAATATTAGGGAAAGGCTGAAATATCAGAAAGAGGAAACACCACAGTCAATTTTCACCCAGCTATCTTCCAACTTCCTCAGCCTCGCTCCTAGTCTCTTCTGCCTCTGCTGGTTTTCTACGAGGCCTTGAATACCCTTCTCACCAGCTGTATCCCATCCAAGTTAGGATTAAAGGTGTGAGCTACTAGCTAGACTTGAACTCACAGAAACAGAGGAAGTGTTGTCTCTGAAGTTATGGAGTTAAAAGCGTAGGTCACCACTCCTGGCTTTCCTTGTGCTGGGATCAAAGGTGTGTGCTATTGAATCCCAGCTGTTTGTTCTTGTACTCAAGGATCAAGAAATTCCTGAGCTGTCTACCTAGGTTTTGACTGTGTGTTAACCTCTTAAATATTTCAGGATTTATTAAATATATAACATATCACCTCATATCCCCTTTTGTGTCAAAAATAAAAAAGAAAGTTATAACTAACATAGAAAAGACCATACACAACAGATACAATAATTATATACAATAATATGCAAACAATTATTATATAAGAAATGTCAAGTTCATTAACAATTGACAAATTTGAAGAAAATATTCCATTATTTATTCTATTTTGGTGAGTCAAAAGGATTGTACCTAATCCACTTTGTATCTAACTTGTATTACTTACTAAAAACTATATTTTGATGTTTTTTAAACTTATACACTTTAAATTCTAAGTGAGTTTCTTTTCTAAAACTGTCACTAAAAACTATAGCTATTAACTATATCATCTTCAAATTCCTAAGAGACCCAAGAAGGAAATAATTTTAAGTAAATAGCAACTTCCAAAAAGTGTAAGAAATGAAACAGCTAACTGCCTAGACAGTCACCCAAAGATCTATGTCGTTGAAGCACAGACTTCTGTCAGCATGCTCTGTGTCCGATCTACACAGACAAGATAAAAGATAGAGACTGCCAAAGCCTGCCTAAACAGGATAAGACAGTCCCTCCCCAAAATATCCTGCTTCTGAGGAGACTTGTCAGATATCCTAGGCCAGTAGTCAAAAAGGTAGATGCTCCCACTGTACAGAGGAGCTATAGATGACTGTCCAGGTAGTTAACTGTCTTTGTCCTCTCCTAAATCTTAGAAGTTACCCTATCACGCTTCCAACCTTCAGATAATATATTTTACCTCTCAGGGCTTGATGGTGTTGAAGACTAGATAGTTGAGGTTACTATTACTTCATATCTCAACAAAACATTCAGGAATTAGAACTTTATTATTCAAGATAAACAGCCTTAAAGCAATCCCTGTACATAGCCCTGTATCAAAATTCTAGACAGTAAGATATACCTTGTATTTGAGGTCTGTTAGTTGTAGTGTAACCTTACTTATGTTAGTGCCTTTCCCTTCCCCAGACACAACTTTATGATAATCCCTATAGTATATAGTTTTATACTTAGTTTAAAACTTTCTTATTTAGACAAAAGGAGAAGATGTAGACAGAAATCAGAATTTACCCAGGTAAACACTTATGACATCAAGGAACTGAATCCCATTGGGGAGTGGCTACCTGCTAGGAGACCTGGGACATGGAGGTGATTCTCACTATTGGCCCTACTGTGCTCCAGGAAGAAACCCCACTCTACTCCTCTGCACGTCTCTGTTCCTTTTTGTCCCACCATAACCAATAACAATTTTAACCAATTACCCTAAACAATTACAATCATCCATGACTCAATGAAAGACCAAAAACTACCAACCCCACATCTTGGGAATGTAGGTACTGTGTTCTTAAATTTACTTCCTGCGATCTGGGGGTGGGGGGGCAAAGGCTTCTTTTGGGGATCCTGAAAAGAAAAGTGTTATTAATTGTCATGTCCTGAAATATGTAGCTGTATCATTTGTTATCCAGTCTCTGCATAACAGGAAAGTGAACAGCTTGTCTCAAGTCCTGGCTAAGGTCGTCTGTGAAGCTGGTTCATCTCAACTAACCATCTTGAAATTGTCCTGAGCAGTTTGTAGTCGAAATCTGGTATTTGGTTGGTGTTTGTCAGGGTTGTGGCTACAACAAGATATTGATGGTATCCATAACTTTTCTTCACCTGTGGAAACAAAAGCAAAACCCTTCCCCAATGTAACACATAGCCTGGCTTCCATTCTGAGGTCAGTACATCTTTGTAATAGACGGGCTGATTTAGCTCAACTGTTTTTTCTATAGTCCAATGCCTTTCAGCAGCTGACCAACTCCAATGGCTGAAAATGCTTGGACAACCGTGGCTGCATTGCGACACTGAAGGAACCTAACACAGCAAATGCACCACAGGCAAACTAGGAATATCAGCGCCATCAGGCCCGCCAGAGCTCCCATTCCCACCCACTCTTTCTGGTGATCCACAGTGGTGGAGAACCAGGACGCCAGTCCTTCTGCCAGGTCCACATCCACTCTGGTAGAATTCACGGTCACAATGGCCACTCTCAGCTGAGTCATCAGATTTTCAAATTCACCAGTCCAATTTCCTAAAAGATAACTTGACAACTGCTTAGACAAATTTGCAGCATGAATAAAATTCTGATATTGTACACTAATCCCACATAATCCTGGAAACTTCCATTCACAACCAAGCTGAACCAGCTGCCAAAGAGTATCAATCTACTCTTGGACCAGGTCGATCCTTTGATTAATAACCATCAAGCCCCTTTGTAACTGGGCAATAAGATTCTTTTGTATGTCTAGGGCCTGTACTATATTAGCAGAGACCGAATTCAAAGTCTATGCAGTCTGCACAATATGGCTCGTGGCTCCTATGGCAGCCAATGAAATGGCTGCAATTATGGTGAGCACTTATCTGCACCATCAGGGTCAGCAACAGGAGCTTCTGCATCTTCTGCTTGCTCCCCTGCCTCATTTTCCTTTTCTGATTGAATCTTCCTGGTCAGGTGCTCTGGTACCCAAACTGGATCATTTCTATCCTGGGGGAAAACACAAACAAATCCTCTCGCCCATATTAAGACAGGGTCCGGACAGCACCAGTGGCCTGTGAGGATGTCCTTCCATTTCATCAGTCCTTTCTGCATAGTGCCTAGATTGGCATGCCGGTCTGCTGCCGCAGCCCCATGGGCATCCAAATTTAAAAAATTAAGAGTAAAGAGAGCTATGGAAAGCCTTTCCTTTGGGGTACGGCCATGGCCTATTCCCCTTTTCTGTCTTATAAGGCACTCCTTGAGTGTGTGGTGAGCTCTTTCCGCTATGCCCTGCCCTTGGGGGTTATAGGGCAGGCCATGGATCAATTGCACTCCCATCTGTGCACAAAAGGTTGTGAATTGATGTCCGGTATATCCTGGGCCATTATCAGTCTTAAGCAGCAATGAGAGGTTACGCTCACTCATCAGCGAGCTCCTTCTCCTCCGTCTTTCTCTACAGACGGAGCTCTGCCCGCTATAACCGTGGATTCCAATTACCTGGGACTTACCGGTATACCCCCTGACTGTGGAGAGTTCTGGATCCCGTCGTCCATCGGAGCGATTCCCTGAAGCAATTCACTGTATGGGCCACCAGATGTCTCGCCCAACCTCGCCAGCAAGGAAGAACGCAACTCAGGATTCTCCTCTCCAGCAACTTTATTCAGGACTTTGTACAATCTTCTGACTTCTGACCCTGGGGGGAAGCCTGCTCGTGGTTAAGCCACGTGGACATCACCCATAGGTCCTAGGATGCAGAAGCAAGCCACCATCCTCGCCTACAGCCATATAAGGAGTTGTTTACTCCCAAGAGCACTCACCCTTGGGAAGGCAGAAGACAGAAACCGGCACCATCTTTAGGGTACAATACAATGCAGCTCTCTACAAATTCACATAAAATAAAAATTTAAAAATTTAAAAATAAATAAATAAATTGAAAACTATAATGTGCCATTCTTTTGGTAAAAGAGAAGGCAAAAAAAAATCCAGACTATAGAGAGCCCATTGGGTGGATCACCTTTTTATCACTCTTAAGTGTGTCACCATCCTCCACTTTCCAGATTTCTTTTTAATGACAAATACTGGGGAATTTCAAGCGTTCATTGATTCTTCTATGTACTGAGCATTTAACTGCTTCTGTACCAGCTGCTCTAAGGCCTGCAATTACTCCTTTCTTAATGGCCATTGATTAATCCACATAGGTTTATCTGTTACCCATTTTAAAGGCATGAGTGTCTTTGAAAGATCAACAGTGTTGTGTCTTGTTTCTGTAAAGCTTGGATAGTTTGTGACTGTTTCTCATAATATCTTCTAATATTTCTCCCAGAAATATGTGTTAGTTTATGATTTATTTCTGTATTTAAAGGAATATTAATCTGTGTGTTCCACTGTTGGAGTAAATCTCATCCCTATAAATTTATAACAATGTTAGCCACATATGACTTTAATATTCTTCTCTGTCCTTCTGGTCCAATATACTCAAGCCATTTTGCACTTTGTTTTACTTGGGATAGCAATTCCCAAAAACTGAACATTTACCTCCTGAAGGGGTTAACTTAGATGCCATGACTCTGGTGAAATTATTGATACATCTGCTCCTGTGTCCAATAAACCTTCAATAATAACATCATTTATTTTTACTTTTAATTTTAGCCTTTATTAATAGATATTTGCCAAAATATTTTTTAATAATTTTTCATGAGTTTTATTTCTTTTTCTGTAGACTTTGTATAAGTTACTGTAGTATGTTTATGAATAGGTTTTAATTTCTGTAATTGTTCTGGGAAGGTATATCCTTCATAATAGCAGGGTAAGACTGCACTGGGTGGATATGGGGGATTTTGAGAACCCCCTTTGGGCATTTTCTGAAGGCAGAAGGTTACCTTGTCTGTCCCTTGTTGACCAACATTCATTAGTCCAAAATCTACCTTTTCCACACTTCCTGCATACTCCAGGAGCGAGGGGGATTCTCTTGGGACTATTCCTAACAAAGGCACTGTTTCTGGGAACACCTTGATTACAATTTCTTTGTATAGGACCTTGCCTGCCACAATTATAGCATTTAACATTCTGCCTTTTTCTTATACCTCTAAAAATGACCTCTCCTACCCAGTTATCATCACCTTCATAAGAATTTGCCGTAATTGTTTCATGAATTCAATCCTCTAAGAGTGCTAAACTTGCTTTTAATGGTCTTATTTTTTTTCATTGTGTATTAGCATTCTCAAATGTCAGGAATTTGATTATTTTTTGCCTTGCTTTTGAATCTGGTACCATCCTGATTAGTACTACTTATAATCTCAGCAAAATGTCTGTAAAAGTTTCCTTTGGGCTTTGAATTATTTTTGTGAATGCTTCAGTTTTCTTTCCTACTTTTTCTATCTGATCCCAGGCAATTAATGCCACTATGCAGCATAAATCAAGAGTGTGTTCATTGTATAGGAATTAGCTTTCAATATCAGAATATTCTCCTTCCCCAAGAAGTTGGTCTTGAGAGACTTCTATGCCCCTGTCTCTGCTTCTTTGTTTTATTGTTTTAGCCTCCTCCTTCCACCATATTTTCCACTGTAAAAGTGGTCCTGCTTCCAAAACAGTAGTAACCATATCTAATCAGTCCTTAGGGATGATCCGGTTGCAAGATGACCAATTGTTGAGCATTTGGTTTACAAATGGTGAATGCATCTCATATGTCACAATTGCATTTTTAACTCTTTTTAGTTCTAGCATATGTACCAGAACCCAATTAACTTCTCTAATATCTTTATCCTGTTTATTTTTTAACGGTTACTGGGTATATCAGTGTTGGCTGTCCAATAACCTTAGGCTGTTTTTCTGTAGCCTTAGATGACATTGCTGAGGTCTGTTCTTTATACTCCCCTGTTTGTGTTTAGATGTCTTTGAGTTGCCTCTTAACAGATTTTTTAAAGACTTTTTTCTTGGCAATTACATTAATTGACTTTTTCAATGATAAAACAGAAGTTAAACAAAAAAATATTCATAATAAACAGAATGATGCTAATCCCATCTACTTTATTTACCATTCCCTTTACTGGCTCTAATATCAAATTGTCTAGAGAAAGATCACAGAAAGACCAAGTACCCTCCATTGCCTTAAATACATCCACCCTTTAAAAAAAATCTGTTGGGGGCTGGAGAGATGGCTCAGAGGTTAAGAGCACTGACTGTTCTTCCAGAGGACCTGAGTTCAATTCCCGGCAAAACCACGTGGTGGCTCACAACCATCTATGATGAGGTCTGGTGCCCTCTTCTGTAAAACTGTATGCATAATAAATAAATAAATCTTTAAAAAAAAAATAAATAAAAAAAATCTGTTGTACTCACCAATCTAGTTGTCAGTGATGATTCAAATAGCTGTGAAGTGGGGCAGCTACCTAATGTGATAGCAGCCCAAGGAGGGGTCCAAACAGAGAAAGAACCCGAAATGCACCAGAAGAAAGAGGCCACTATCTGGACACTTACTTTGTGTGTGTGTGTGTAATCACCATGTAGGTCTAGTATATACTTTGGCTTTATCACTTGACAATAGAAGCCACATTGGAGTCTTCAAGTTCCTATTTCCATGATCTCATTAAACACCCAAGAAGGTAAAAAGGAAAAGAAGAAGAAGGGATGAGAGGATTGGGACATGTGCAGCTTCATTAACCAGGGTGGCAGTGAAGTCACATGGTTGTCAGCATCTTAATGATGTCACTATCCAAGATAGAAGTCAAGTCATGTGGTTGTTGCCATCTTGATGACATTGCTAACGTAACTGTGAATTAGGTTAGCATGGATATAGAAGGATAAATTAACCCTCAGGTGTGTGGAGGTCCTGTAAAGATTTCCAAAACTTGCATTCACCTGGAATGTATCTGTCAATCATCCCCCTGGGTGTGGCGATGCAAACATGGGCCCTTTTAAAGAAAGAGCTAACATGAGTGCCCACCCCTTCTTCCCTCTTCTCTCTCTGCTCTCTTCTGCCCCTATCTCTGCTCCCCACTTTAATAAACTCTAGTGTGGTACTCCAGTGTTGAGATTCCATTCACCCGCCACATGCAAAAAACTAACATTGGTGCTGTGCTCGGCGGGGGCCCTACCCAGCCCTAAGCATGCATAGACACTGGAGACCCCTGTTCGATACTCCACCGGAGACCACCTTCCATCTGCCTGGTCGCGGACTGTATGCACACAACAACGGTGTTGATTGGTGAGTTTCCCCCTCGGTCAGCATAAACGTGAACTAGTTTCACGGAGGATCAGCTTCCCAATCTTCATTTGGTCATGATTTGTTCCTTTTTGTTGGCAAACACTCCTGGCTTTTTTTTCCCTGCACTATAGTTTCGTCCAGGGACCTGCCCCTGTGGGACTTACACTGGCACCTTTCATGGGCAATGCTATGAACAGGTTGCAGGCACGTGATTTTGGGGACTGACGAGTCCACTTTATCTCACTGTGTGTGGGTGTAATGTCCTGGCGCTCTCTCTTCTGCCTGACAGGGTTTTAGAGATATATGTGTAGTTGAGTTGGGGCACTGTCCAAGGGGCCTGCACGTGTCTGCTGATGAGCTAGTCCACTGTGGGCCCGCTTCCTTGTAGATTCAGTTTGCAGAGGTGACGACTCTTGCTTGCTGGTTCCATATTTCCCCTTAAGTTTCGGCATGGGAAATAAACCAGCTAAATCCATCCCTCCATCTTCACCCTTAGGGTACGTGCTAGAGGTGTTGAGACCTCTTAGCCTTATGCTCTATTTAGATACTAACAAGCTGATCCGTTATTATACAAAGAAATGGCCTGGATATCCCTTAGACAATAATCCAAAGTGGCCACCTAATGGCACCCTGGATCCCAATATTTTGCGGGAATTATCTAATTATTGCCAGTGAACTGGCAGATTGAAATAGTTCCCCTATATACAAGCTTTCTCTTACGTAGGTTCTAGGCCTTCCCACCTAAGTTCTCCTGCTTGCCTGCTGTTAGCCACTTCCTCAGACTCTGATTATTTTCATCTTCCACTGGATCCTGCAAATGACCCTCCACCCTTTAGACATCAGCATACTCCTACTGCCCCTTCCTCTCCGCCTATCACCCGCTCTCGAGCTTCTAAGGATGCTGATCCAATTCTACCTCTGCGGGAAGTAGCGAGCATGGATGGGATAGTTAGAGTATATACTCCCTTTCCTTTGTCTGAACTCTCCCAGGTTGCAAAGAAGTTAGGCTCTTACAGTTCGAATTCTACTGCCTCTATAAAAGAATTTCACTACTTAACCCAATCCTATGACCTCACCTTTCACAATGTATATACAATTTTAACCAATAATCTTTTACCTGAGGAGCGCAGGCAAGTTTGGGAGCAGGCCAGACTACATGCACATGAGGTTCATCACACAAATTTAGCACACTCCCCAGGAATTATAATACACAAAGGGGAATTGTAGCCAGAGATAATTTTGTGACCTGCTTGCTGTCAGGTTTGCGTAGAGCTGCCCTGAAGCCAGTCAATTTTGAGAAACTACAGGAGGTGATTCAAGATAAACAGGAAAATCCATCCCAGTTTCTAGAGCACCTTACAAATTCGCTTTTGCAGTTCACAAATTTAGATCCAGAGAGCACTGAGGGAAGACAGCTTCTTATGACCCATTTCTTTAATCAAAGCTACCCGGACATAAAGGCCAAGCTTAGATCTCTTGAGAGGGGCCCACTAACTCCACAAGCAGACATTTTGGCACTTGCATTCAAAGTGTATCACCGGAGAGATGAGAGAATTAGGCAGGAGAAATACCTCCTGCTGGCGGAGGCCATTAGGCCAGCCCCGCCCCCACCGCCTCCCAGGGTGAGCAGACAGAAGCACTCAGAAAAGCACTCTGGTGCTTGTTTCTGCTGTGGTCACGTAGGCCATTTTTGTCGCTCATGTCCAGATCCACCACGGAGGCCATCCAGGTCATGTCCTAAGTGTTATAGACACCACTGGCCAGGCAGCTGCTGCCCTACATCAAAGGGTGGGGACACAGCAGGCTTGGATGAGGTGCATAATGTCCTGGGACTAGCTGAGGATGAATGATGGTACCCAGGCCCTCTTAATACACAGAGAGAGCCTCGGGTGGATATTGAAGTTTCTGGCCCGACCATTTCTTTCCTGGTGAACACTGGAGCTGCGTTTTCAGTTCTGCGGGAGTGTTGGGATCCACCCTTTCTTTCAGGCCTTACAATTGTCGGGGTACCTAGGCAAATCCATGCAACCTTATCAGACATCACCGCTTAATTGCATTTTTAGAGTAATGCCTATTACTCAGTCATTTTTAGCTATGCCAAGTTGTCTAACAGCTTTGATGGGAAGAGATTTCTTAGCAAAAGTGGGAGCTTTCATTTCATTTAGTGATCACATTTGCCTAAACCCAGACTCTCCAGCCACTCCAACCATTCCTCTGCTCCTTTTACTATCCAATCAGCCTGTAAGTTCTACCTTCCTGATAATCTGCTTCCTCCCCTCACTCCAAAGTAGACAGGACCATATAGAGTAATTTTGACAACTTTTTCCCACATTAGATTCATTTGTCTAATCTTAAACCTTTTATCCCCCCTCCTCAAAATAGCCAGATGAGACCCAAAATCTTAAAAAACCAGCTCCAAGCTTCCTTTGCAGCTGGTCAGAGCAGAAGCCAAGGTGGTAAACAAAGGGCCCCAGGCAGTCTGCTTGGAATCCAAGGTAAACAAAAGGTCCTTCAACTCTGCAGTTAAAGCAGCCACTCCCTGAGGATGCATTGCAGGTAAAACAAAGACCATTCCCCATCCCCCTGCAGGAGTCCAGGTAGGCAAAATACAGGACACTTTAATCCTTTCCCTTTCCCAGGCCTAGCAAGGATCCGCAGACATTAACATGCAGGCAGCAGACAATAGAATTCCTTAGCAGAAGAAAATAACCATTCGCACAATGCAGCTAACTCAAGGTTTACTCCCAAGTTTCTTTCTTCCCCCCTTTCCCTTAGCCTGTCACCCCCAAAGCTCTATCAATGCAGACAATAAAATCCCTTAGCAAAAGAAAAGAACCATTCACACACCCAGCTAACTCAAGGTTTACTTCCAAACTCCTTTCCCTTGAGTCGCTCCCAAAGCTCTATCACTAACCCATATTTTTTTCCTAGCTTCAGGAAACAAACTTCCATGGCCCTATGATCCAAATCCTTCATTCTGCCAGCAAGATGAACTAAAGACCTCTCTGTCCTTGTGTCAGCAGGAAGCAGCCAAGACCACAACGACCTATTTCCGCCCCCCCCCCATAAGCCTGGTTTTTATATATATCAAAAAGGGTGGAATGTAAGGATTTCCAAAGCTTGCATTCACCTGGAATGTACCTGTCAATCATGCCCCTGGGTGTGGCGATGCAAACATGGGTCCACCCACCCTCTTAAAGAAAGGGCTCACACAAGTGCCCGCCCCTTTTTCCTTTCCCCCTCTCCTCTCTCTCTGCACCTTCTGCCCCTAACTCTGCTCCCCGCTTTAATAAACTCTAGTGTGGTACTCCAGTGTTGAGATTCCATTCACACGCCACATGCAAAAAACTAACAGATCCAAAATAGCAAATCAAAGAAAGAGAAAAGGGAATGTGTGGTCTCAACCCAAGAAAGGTGAGCCCAAATGTCTTACCACACAAATTATTACTGTGGAATACAATCAAGCAATGTCATTTGAATCATCTTTTTACCTCCCCTCACCTCCCAGGAATCCATAAATAGTACAGAAGTAATGTGGAAGTGGACCCTATGCCCATAGGTAGGATCCAGGATCACATGAAGAAACTGAGGAGAAAGTAACCTTGGTGCCTGCCATCTTGTCACCAAATAGGGTAAGACTAGACAGATCTGTGACCCTCTGTGTTGACTGGAATTTAAAACCAGAAATTGGCTTGTTAAAAATAGTGCCGATTTAAAACCTTAGCAGTCTTATGTGGTGCTTTTACCCAGTTAGAAAAGCAATTGCCCAGTGACCACATGTCATAAATGATGTCATACTCATCACTTATTATGTTCTTCCTTTCCTTGAGCCTAATCAAAATTCATCCAAGCTCTCTGAGGGAACATGGTAAAGAGGGAAAGAAAGGAGAATCTGTGTATAGAGAGATTTTTCTTGATTGGTGTGGAGGGTCCAGGTCACTGTGGGCATAATGTAGTTCTAGATTTAGTTTTTTGAGAAACCTTTACACTTCCATGGTGATAGCACTGGCATAAACTCTCACCAAAAGGAATAAGCATTTTCCTTTTTCCACATCCTCACCAGAATTATAATCACTTTCCCACTTAATAATAGTCATCCTGACTGGGTTATATAAGAAAGCAAGCTGAGCAAGCCATGATGAGCAAGCCAATAATAAGTAGGATTTTTTTATGTAACAAAGACTCGTGCTTGTCAAAGTGCAGAGAACAAGAGAGTTGTGAGGGTTAAACCTTAAAGAAGATGATCATACTACACACACATACAAGGCTTGGGAACACTGTGGAAGTCAGGATGGCTATAGAAGGCTACCTTATATGCTTGGCATGGCTTTGGTCCTCACAACAGTTGGGACTGCGTGCATAGGGCCTACACAAGACTGAACCAAGGACCTGAGAATTTCACCTTCCATCTCAGCAAGGATATTCCAGAAATTCATGCTGTGTTTTTTTAAATCTATTTTCTGAACACTTCCAAATATGTCTCAGGACATTTTTTTGCTTTTATTTATATAGTGCTCAGTTAGGTCCAGGACTGTTATTTTTCTCCACTCAAGTTACTATAAGGTATTCTATACTTATGCTTTAGACATATCAAAATATTCTCTCTCTCTCTCTCTCTCTCTCTCTCTCTCTCTCTCTCTGTGTGTGTGTGTGTGTGTGTGTGTGTGTGTGTGTATTTTTTTGATACATGGTTTCTCTATGTAACAATTCTGGCTGTCCTGGAACTTATTCTGTAAACCAAACTGGCCTCAAATTCACAGAGATCTACCTACCTCTGCCCCCTGAGTGTTGTGACTAAAGACCTGTGCTGCCACCTCCCAGCCAAAAATCAATGTAACATTTAATCCCTATCCCTATCCATTCAGCTTTGCTCCCACTCGTACTCATTAACGATAATATGAGTGCTCTCTATAATATCCTTTTAAAACACTACTCTCAGTGATTAAGAGTACCAACTGCTCCTTCAGAGGACCTGGGTTTAATTCTCAGAAACCACAGGGCAGCTCATAAGTGCTATATCTCCAGTTCCAGGGAATCTGGCACCCTCACACAGATATACATATAGGCAGAACATCAATGAACATAAAATAAAAATTAAGCCATTAAAAAACAAAGACAAAAGTTATTAATCCTACAAAATTGGCAAATAATGAGACAAAGAGAGAGAAAAGTCCCAGAGAATGCAAACTAATGATTTCAAGTATATTTGAAGACACGAACAAGCAGCTGAATGAAATAAGAATGGTGGTGAGTGATATGAAAGAGAATTTAGCACAGAGATAAAATTCTACAGAAAGACCAGCCGCAAGTGTCAAAGATAAAATCTAAAAACAGGTAGTAACTCAAATTTTAAAACTCTGGGGAAAGAGTCAGCAATAGAATGGACCAGAAAGAGAAGAATATCCGAGATTGAAAACAAGATGGGGAAGTGAAATAATCCACAAAGGTAACAGAATAAGACACCAGGGAGAATTTCAAGATCCATATGTGACCTTAAAAAGATCAAGTTCATCAGTTGTAGGCATAGAAGAATATTCTCAACTGAAAAATGTAGAAAACATTTTCAAAAGAATCATAACAAAATTCTGAGAGTTAAGAAAAGAGATACCTATCTAAGATACTAGAGAAAATTAGGACCCCTAACATAGGAGGGCAAAAAAGAAGCCCCCATCATCACATTATAATGAAAACACCAAATATACAGAACATAAAAAAGCAGCAAAAAAAGAGACATCAAGTCATATGTGAAGGCATACCTATCAAAATAACAGCAGGTTTTTCAAGTAAAACCTTAAAATCCAGAAGGAAGTAGAATGGTTTAAGTTCAGGTTCTAAAAGATTGTAACTGCTGAGCGAGAATACTATACCCAGCAAAGCTCTCTGTCAAACCTTAACAAAAAGTACATGAAGCCACAGGAACAAATAAAACATACTAGAATAAGTTAAGGAAGAGGAGAGAAGAAAAACACAAATATCAAAAATGAACAAAATAATAGGAATCAATATAGAACTTTCAACAACTGAATACTAACGATCTTGATTTCCCTATTAAAAAACAAAGACACAGACAATAGGTCAGATGAAAAAGTAGGATCTGGCTCGCGCGGTTGAGGCGGCAGACTCGGATGCTCCGTCTCTCGAAAATTCTACTGCAAAGATGGTCAACGTCCCGAAAACCCAAAGGACTTTCTGCAAGAAATGTGGCAGCCTCACCGGGTGACCCAGTATAAGAAAGGCAAGAATTCCCAGTGTGCCCAAGGAAAGCAGCACTATGATCTGAAGCAGAGTGGTTATGGCGGGCAGACAAAGCAGATTTTCTGGAAGAAGGCTAAAACCACAAAGAAGATCGTACTGAGGCTGGAGTGTGTGGAGCCCAACTGCAGATCCAAGAGGATGCTGGCCCTTAAGAGATGCAAGCATTTGAGCTGGGAGGAGACAAGAAGCGCAAGGGCCAAGTGATCCAGTTCTAAAGCTTGTTTTCTGACGGAGATTCTGAAGCCTTAGAAACAATACCTGTTAGGAAATAAAGTTATTATTACTGATACCTAAAAAAAAGAAAGAAAGAAAGAAAAAAAGAAAAGAAAAAAAAAAGAAAAGAAAAAGTAGAATCTATTTGTTGTCTCTAAGAAATGCACCTCACTGCAAAAGATAGACATTAATTTAGGGTGAAAAGATGTAAAATAATTCTAAGCAACTGGATCTAGGAAGTAACACTGATCAAATATCTGACAAAATTGGCTTTAAAAATATTGGTGAGAAAAGATAAAGAGGCTACTATACAAAATATATATTCTCTGATATAAGTGCATCCAGTTTCATAGAAGAAATACTACTACTAGCAGCAAAACACAGGTCATTTGCAGTGCAATCCTGTGGAGTAACTTCAATACAAGGCTCTCACCAATTGACAGGACTTGTGGGCAGAAGAACAAGAAGAGACCTATCTAATTAACATGATAGATTAAATTAATATTTCATCCAAGTACTACAAAATAAATTTTTTCTCAGTAGCTTGTTGCATGAGGTTTCTGGGCTGGACTTTCAGGCTTAGACCAGAGGTTTGATCAGTAGTTCAGCAGTCCAGCAGTCCCACAGAATCACACAGACACTTATATTATTTTTACCCTGATTGAGCAAGGGCCTAGGCATATAACTTACTAACCCCTTCATCTTAACTCAACCCATGACTCTTGTTCAGCAATGCAGCTCAATACCTTTTCTCAGCAGCATTTCAACTTCTTTCCTCTGCCTCTCCTAGCATCTCTATGGCATCTCTTCTCACTGGTGATTCTCTGGCATCTCTACAGCATCACTGCTGTGCTCTGAGATGTTCCCAGAATTATTTTAGTCTGGTAGCCCCGCCCACACTTCCTATCTGCCTCTGGACAGTCAGCTTTTTATTAAACCAGTAGGAGGGACACATATTTACAATGTAATAACATAATCCCACTACAGTAGCCAATGGAACTTTCTATGAAATAGACCATGTAAGGACTCAAAGCAAGCCTTCACTATTTTCTTTATTTTTTTGTTTTTCAAGACCTGGTTTCTCTGTGTATCTTTGGCTGTCCTGGAACTCACTCTGTGGACCAGGTTGGCTATCAGAAATGCACCTGCCTCTGCCTTCTGAGTGCTGAGATTAAAAGGGTGCACCACCACACCCAGCACAAAACAAGTCTTAATACAGAAAAATTGAACTTTTTTAATTTTTCTGTTTGATTACAATAGAATAAGACTGCCAGTGGTTAGCAAATAAACACTAAAATATACAAAAACTCATCAAACAATTTACTGCTGAACAATGAATGGGTGCTTGAAGCAATCTGGAAGGAAATAGACATTCCTAAAAATGAAACAAAAATAAAGACACAACATACCAAAACTTACAAGATACAATAAGAGCAGGCCTAAGTGGGAAGCTCCTAGCTCCAGGTGCCTACATTGAGAAGTCAGAAAGCTCTTAAATAAGTAACTTAAAAGCATATCTTAAAGCTCTAGAAAAACAAAACCAAGGAAAATCTTAAGTCAGTAGGGAGAAAAAAAATCATTAAGATTAGGGCAGAAATTTGAATGGCCTCATCCAACCTTGATAGAGGAGGGAGTGCCTAGTCTCACTGCAGCCTGATAACCATGGCTGGCTGATATCCATGGACTATCTGCCCATAATGCAAATAAGCAATGGACGAGGTGTGGATGGGGCAGGTGGGACTGGGAAGAGGAGAGAGGGGAAGCTTTGGGTAGGATGTAAAAATGCAAAAATAAATAAATTTTAATAATGCATAACAACAACCACAATGAAGATTATGGAAGACATTAATAAAATTTCAAACAAACAAAAGACTAATATAAAGAATCAATGAAACAAAGAGCTGGTTCTTTGAAAAAACAAACAAGATTGACAAAACGTTGGCAAGAAGAGAGAGAGATAGAGAGAGAGAAAGAAAGAGAGAGAAGATCCAAATTGAAGAACAACAATCCATCACAACAGATATTATTGAAATTCAAAACATCATGTCTTATTGTAGTGGGATTATGTTCTGGTACATTGTAAATATTGGTCCCTCTTACTGGTTTAATAATATGCTGACTAACCAGAAGGCAGGCAGGAAGTATGGATTGGGGTACCAGATTTCTTAAGAAAACTCTGAAAAGAGGAAGAGTCAGAGACAGAGACACTAGCAGATGCAGAGGAAAGAAGCCAGGATGCTGTTCTAAGAAAAGGTATCAAGCCACATGATTAAACAGATTAATGGAAATGAACTGAGTTAAGATGAGAGAGCTAGCTAGCACTATACCTGAGCTATAGGCCAATCAGTGTAAAATTAACATAAGCCTTTGTGTGATTATTTGGTGCTAAGCAGCAATGGGGCTGTGAGTGGGTCCAAACCTCTGGGCAAGGCCAGAAAGGCTGGGCCACAAATTTCTAATACATCTTACCTTGAACGTATAAAATCTACTAAATTAGAAAAACTAAAAGAAATAGATGAATGTCTAAATAAATATTCCTCACCAAAATTAAAATGAGTTGAGATAAGAAATTTAAAAATATTTATGGTAAGCAGTAAAATTGAAACAGTAATTTTAAATTTTCAACTAAAAACCATCCAGGACCTAATGAAGTTACTGAAGAATTTTACCAAATTTTCAAAGAAGAATGAACACCAATCATTTTCAAAATATTCCAGAAAGTAGAAAAAGAGAGAACACTATCAATTTATTTTTATGAAACTAGTACTACACTGATACCAAAAGACAAAAGAAGATAAACACACACACACACACACATACACATACAATATTACAGACCAACTTCTCTGGTGAGCTTAAGAGCAAAAATTAAAATACTTGCAAACCAAGTTTAATAACACATCAAAGGGGCTGCATCAATGGCTCAGCACTGGCTGCTCTTCCAGAGGACCCAGACTCAATCCCCAGCACCCACATGGCAGCTCACAACTGTCTATAACTCCAATTCCAGAGGATTTGACACCCTCACACAGACATACATGCTGGCAAAAATCACTGCTCCTAAAATAAAAACAACTTAAAAAATCAAAGATCATTCTTCATAACTAAGTTGGGTTTATTCCAGATATCCTGGGATGGCTCAAGAAATGCAAACAGACAAATGTTATAAATTATATAAATAGACTCAAAACTTTAAGGAGTAATGATGAACATTTTCATCAAAATGTCAGGATGCAAAATGAAAGTGAAAAACCTCATTAGCTTTCCTACATACTGATGACAAATAATTAGAAAATAGTCAGGGAAGCAAACCTATTCTCAACATCCTACAAAAAAAAAAAAAAAAAAAAAAAAAAAAAAAAAAAAAAAAAAAAAAAAAAAAAAAAAAAAAAAAAAAAAAAAAAAAAAAAAAAAAAAAAAAAAAAAAAAAAAAAAAAAAAAAAAAAAAAAAAAAAAAAAAAAAAAAAAAAAAAAAAAAAAAAAAAAAAAAAAAAAAAAAAAAAAACCAAAGGTATGAAAAAAATCTCTGTAATGAAAACTTACAACATCCAAGAAAGTTCATGTGTGGTGGTACACATCTTTAATTCCAGCCTCCAGAGACAGATCTCTGTGAGTTCCAGTCCAGCCTGGTCTACAGACTGAGTTCCAGGCCAGTCTGAGCTACATAGTTAGACCTGTTTCAAAAATCAATAAAGCTCTTCCCATACAGGCCATAACAGGTGTAATTTTCTTTGTGAATAATTTTCTTTCTTTCTTTCTTATTTATTTATTTATTTATTTATTTATTTATTTATTTATTTATTTAATATTTATGGACGGCGGTTCAAGACAGGGTTTTTTGTGTAGCTCTAGCTGTTCTGGTACTGACTCTAGACCAGAATGGCCTTGAACTCACAGAAATTTGCTTCTTCTACCTCCCAATGGCTGGGACTAAAGGTATGCACCACCACCTCCAGACTTACTTATTTACTTGACATTCTGGCCGCAGTTTCCCCTCCCTCTTCTCCAAGTCCCTACCCTCTGTTCCCACCCCAAAAACTACTCCTTTTCTGTTTCTGGTTAGGAAAGAGAAGTTCTCCCATGAGTATCAACAAAACAAGACATATCAAGTTGCAGTTTCAGTTAGACTAAGCACTTATCTATGTATTAAGACTGGACAAGGAGACCCAGTATGAGGAGTAGGGTCCCCAAAGCTAGTAAAAGAGTCAGAAACAGGCCCTGCTCATGCTGTTAGGTGTCCCATAAGAGGACCAACATACACAACTGTAACATATATTCAGAGTGTCTAGGTCAGCTCCATGCAGGTTCCCTGGCTGTCAGTTTAGTCTCTCTGAGGTGCTGTGAGCCCATGTTAGTTGATTCTGTGGGTTTTCTTGTGGTGTCCTTGACACCTCTGGCTCCTACAATCCTCTCTACTCATCTTCTGCAGGATTTCCCAAGGCCTTTCTAATGTTTTACTGTGGTTCTGTATCTGTTCCCATCAGTTGCTGGATGAAGCCTGTCTTTCTCTTATAGGCACCAATCTATGACTATATCAGAATATCATTAGGCATCATTACACTGACATTTTTTTCTCTAGTCAAATTTAGTTCTAACCTAGGTCTCTGGGTCATCCAGCCTGTAGGTCCTGATGCTCCAGGCAGTGTCAGGGGTGGGCTTACTCTCCTTGCATGGGTTTTAGGCTTGATCAGTCATTGGTTGGCCACTCCCTTAGTCTCTCAACCAACTTTACTGTTGTGGAATAATCCTTTTGCACTCTGTGACGATCTATCACTCAGATTGATCTAAACAGGTTACAGTGTGTTTAACAATGTTCATAAGCTTAAAAATGAGTATATACAGTTATAGAAAAAATAAGTAGTTTAAAAATAATAAAGTCTTTAAAGAGAGAGTAATGTTAAAGAAAGAAAGGAAGGAAGGAAGGAAGAAAGAAAAACAGAAAAGAAAAAGCCATTCAGAGATGGGAAATAACAGGGAGTCTGGATCCTGCAAGATATTGTGTTGTCTTTTTTGATTGCTGATGAACAAATAGCTGCTGAGAGACATTGAATTATAGAAAATACTAAATAAAATAAACCTATATATGTTTAAAATGTCTTAACTTCAAAATGGAAGTAAAAAAATATGGTCATTAAAAGAGAGGTTATGCTTTTGTTTCCACAGGAAATGAAAGGCTATGGATTCATTCAAGGTTAAAGAGGATCTTATTTGATTGGGAAAGAGCCCCTGAAAATCCTGGCTACAGACATAAAGAAATAAATCTAGGAAAACTACAAGATAGGTGACATATATTTTACCTGCTCAAACATAAAACAAAAAAAATCATCTTTTAGCTGGCTTGTGAACAATGCACAGTTCATACTTGTTTTAATGTGGATATGTATGTTACCTTGGAAAGTTTTTATGTTTTCAGAACAAGAGAATGAGATACCAATAAAAATGGTGATGCAGACTCTCAGAGTGCTCTGTTGCAGTTTTCTCAGAGTTCTGCGTCTAGAAGAGCTTCAAGGCTTCTGGCTGACTTGAATAGCCTCACAGACTATTATACACAGGACTTAGCCATTATTTTAATTTTTGCTGGGTTTTTTAAAAATGCCAGTGCCCCCAGACAACAAGAATCAGTCTAGAGAACACATTGCCCACATTCCCAAGAGACAGAGTAGGAGAGTTTTGGTTATTTGATGGTTATGGATGTTTGTCATTGTTTAGAGGTATATAGAAATGTAATGTAGAATAAAAAGACAACTACAATTAACCTCAAATATTTTACATTGGTATGAATTTTGCTATATTGATACAAATTTAAAGTAATTTTTATATTAATGTTTATATTCCTATTTAAGGTATTGCACTTACGTAGGTAATTTGACAATGTAATATACATTTCCAGTCCTTGAAAGTTATTATTATAAACTATTAGGATAATAAAGAAATATAGGTTAGTAGTTAGTTATTTGTAATATTCAAACTTATAGTCATATTTGGTATGTTTCAAGGTTAAACACATGTTTTACATGGCTTTTAAAATACTTCAAAGACCTACCAAATGTAGCATTTGAAATTTTTTTTTTAAGGGGGCTGGAGAGGTGGCTCAGTGGTTAAGAACATTGACTGTGGGGCTGGAGAGGTGGCTCAGCAGTTAAGAGCACCGTCTGCTCTTCCAGAGGACCCGGGTTCGATTCCCAGCACCCACATGGCAGCTAACAACTGTCTGTAGTTCCGGTTCCAGGCAAACACCAAGGCAAATAAATAAATAATAAATAAATAAAGTTTAAAAAAAAAAAAAAAAGAACATTGACTGTTCTTCCAGAAGACCTGAGTTCAATTCCCAGAACCTACATTACAGCTCACAACTGTCTGTAACCTCTGTCCCAGGGGATCCAACACTCTCATAAAGACATACATGCAGGCAAAACACCAATGTACAAAAAATACAAATAAATAAATTATATTAAAAATGTTTTGTTAGCATAAGACTTTTCAGGACAATGAAACACATTTGCTTCTATCAATACCAATTTGCATCAGAAAAGATTATGGGCATTGCAGAAACTCCATATGGAGTTTTCTTTACTGCAAAAACTAGTCTTTTGGGCAAGAAACTGCCCTTGCCTCATTTGCTGACAACATGCCATCCAAACTGGAACAGAAGGACACAAAAAAAGTGATCACTGAACTTTGCCAAGAAAGAGTAAGACAGTCTTTCAAAAATTCTTGTTTCACAGAAAAGTCTGTCAGATATTCCAGGCCTGAAGGCCAAAGATGATGACCCTATGTTACAAAGGAGACTTGGGTGACTGTCCATGCAACCAGCTATTTCGGTTATTTCTTTCAGTTTTGGAAGTAGCTGGCTCTGCACTTCCTGTTTACTAAAGTAATATTATATCTTTCTGGAGTCTTTGATGGAGTTGAAGATGAGATAGGCATAGTTATAATGTTTCTTAGATATAATAGAAGGTAAATTAGGTATAGTACTTTGGACTTATTAAGATAAAATAAATAATGAAATATTTTCTCCAAATATGTCAAATACAAATGGACTGATCACTGTAAATGTGATTCTTACCTAATAATTATTCTGATTGTTTATATTTTTATTACAAAAGAAACAAAGTCAAGGGCTGGAGAGATGGCTCAGCGGTTAAGAGCACTGACTGTTCTTCTGGAGGACCTGAGTTCAATTCCCAGCATCCACATGGTGGCTCACAACTGTCTGTAATTCCAAGATCTGACACCCTTACACAGTTATACATGCAGGCAAAACACCAGTTCACATAAAATAAAAGTAAATGTTTTTTTAAAAAGAAACAGTCAAAAAGACACAACAGGTAGCTGCCCCCCAAAATAAGATATAATAAAACACAAATAAAGCCACATAACAACACATAAATTAATAAAAATAGTTAAGTTATAAGAACTAGTTAATAATGAACCTGAGCCATAGGCTAAACAATTTATGATTAACGTAAGCCTTTATAGAATTACTTAAGACTACACAACTATGAGACCACGAGTCCAAACCTCAAGGTGAAGCCAAGCTAAACACTTCAAGCCACAGGTAATAAAGACAATAAAGTCACAAGAGAGTAATAAATCCACAAGATAAAAAGAAGATTGATAAAAATGGGTTAATTTAAGTTATAAGACCCTAACCCTAACCCTAACCCTAACCCTAACAAGCCTAAGGTACCAGCCAATCTTTTATAGTAAATAAGTCTTGGTGTACTTTTTTGGGAGCTGGCAGGCAGGACAGGAAAAATTTGCCCACACCTTACCTCAGCACATTCCATAGGTAGGACAAACTGTAGGTCACAGGTTATGTGGCTGGGTTTGTTTCCCACTCCCTCCACTTGGAAGTCTTGCCTGGTCACAGGAGATGGCCTGTTCAGGATATATATGTACTATTGCTAGGAGTCTTACCTGGGGTCATCCTTGTAGATTCCTGGGAAATTCCCTTGTGGCAGGTTTTTGACTCAGAAATGCCCTCTCCTCTCCAGTATTCTCTTTCAGTACTCTTCCCTTCTGGCCCCCAACATAATTGCTCACATTCCCATCCTCACCCTCCCACAGGCCACTCACCAGAATCTCCTTTATTTTCTTTTCCCAGGGAGATCCAGGTGTTCTTCCTTGAACCTTCCTTGTTACCTAGTCTCTCTGGATCTGTGGATTATATCATAGTTATCCTTTATTTTATAGCTAATATCCACTTTAAAGTGGATACATACTATAACTATCTTTCTGAGGTACTTCACTAAGAATGATTTTTTTTCTAGTTTTATCCATTTGCCTTCCAAATTCCTGGTGTCCTTGTTTTTGACAGCTGAGTAATACTCCATCATATAAATATACCACATTTTCTTCATCCATTTTTTTGATGAGGGACATCTAAGCTCTGGCTATTATGAATAACAATGCTATGAATATAGTTGAACGACTGTTTTGTGGTGTGATTGAGCATCCTTTGGGTATATGCTTAGAGTTCTGTAGCTAGATCTTGTGGTAGACTGGGGAATCAATTTTTATACTTGCCTACAAACTTATCTCCTTTTTAATTGAGTAACAAATTAACCTTAACTAATTATTCTTTATAAATAAAAAATTGGGAGTCAGTTATCGGGGTAAGAACCTAAAAGATCAGAGAAGCAAGGGAGTAGGCATCAGTGACTTTCTATTTCTTTTGTTGCTTCATCGAAAGGGGCTGAGAGCTCAGCCTTACTACTTTCTGCCTCCCATCTGTCCACAGTCCTCCAAATCTCTATGGTTAATTTTGGTCAGCTAGTGGCTAGCCTTTCTCTCTGACTCCAAGCAAGCTTTGTCAGAAGGCAATCAAAATATTACACAACAATTGTGATCTTTTTTTCTTTTTTGTATTTGTGGTGCTGGGGATTGAACCACAACCTTGCACAAGCTAAGTACATGTTCTAGCACTGAGCTCCTATCTCAGCCCTGACAAAATTATCACCATCAATAAAATTAGCATTTCTTTATGCACTGTGTTCAGTTATCTATGATTATGCCCACATACTTAAGAAAATACATAAGATCTAATACTAAAACACAATGGGACCTTGTCTGAAATGCTATAGGAAAAAAGTACAGTTTGAAAGTAAATTTGTCCAATTTTATTGCAAAAATATCAAATAAGAAAGACGATGTGTGAGTGAGAATTGCTTAGGTAACGGGTTCCTTCAAATAACTTCAAAATTCAAGGCAGTTTCAATGGATCTGTTGAACCTTTCACTACAGGGCAGTCTCTTTCCTATGGGAAACAGAGGTCTGCTAAAGGAGAAAGTTAATCACTACCATTTATGACGGTAGGCTGAGGGGCTGTGAATGAATAAATTATTGCAGCCATAGTCCAGTGTCTCCCTCCAGAAACTGTTTGCCCAAGGTGAGACAGACCACCTTGGGAAATGGACTCTCTCTACAGGCATTCCTTTCTGTGCTGATGAATGACAGCTGATCAAAGGTCTTCTGTAGCCTCAGAGGATTTCTATTTTTACACCTATATCACTAACCACTTCTGATTGAGGAAAACTATCTACCTTTCATGCATTATACAGAAAAAACTTCCAAAATGGCCTCCAAGAGGTCTGGTTTATAGGCGAAAAACAAACACTAAACAATAAGAAAATGCCAAAGAGATTACAGGAAAAGAGTTGTTTTAACCCATTGATTAGCAGGAACTACACAGGATGTTGATTAGTTGTTCTATATAAATTTTAAATGACAACTACAATAAGCAGGACAAGGTGCTAGAGCAACAAATAACTTCAAAGGCTTTTAAAGATGTCTTAGTTTTTTTTATTGCTGTGACAAAACAAAATGATGAATGATGACCAAGATAACTCGTAAAAGTGTTGAACTGGACTTATGGTTTCAGAGGGTTCGAGCCTTGATTTCAGAGCAAAGGCATGGTGGCAGAAACAGCTAAGAGATCACATCTTCGTCCACAAATAGAAGGCAGAGAGAGGTAAGAGGGAATGGCTCAAACCTTTTGAAACCTCAAAGCCTACCTCCAATACCTCATTCAACAAGGGCCACACCTCCTAATCCTAAACATTTCTACCACTTGGGACCGGATATTTGAACATATGACCCTATAGAAACTATTCTCATTCTAACTACCACATTTCACTCCCTGCTGCTCTCTGCCTTCATTGGCTCAAATTAACCATGCAAGTTATTGCTTATTTTAAGAACTATTATTTATGTATCTTTTTTTTTTCTGTGCTAGGAATAGAAACTTAGAGCCTAGACAAGCACCCTGATACTGAGCTACACCCCCAGATCTTGTTTTGCTTTTTCAGACAGTTTGGCATCGCTAGCCTCAAATTTGCAATAGTCTTGTCTTTGTCTCCTGAGTCCTGTGATGATACTACTACCCCTGGTTTAGTGTACTTTAGGAATAATAAGTTTAAATAGTGGTGTCTTTTGACCTTTGTGGTTTTAACTGCAATGAACTGGTGTAAAAGTTTATATGAAATGTCTGCTTTTTAAGAAAAATATTTATTTTACTTTTAATTTTATATATATATACATGTCTCTGTGTTGATCATGGCATTTGAATGATCAAAATTAAGCTTAATATTAGTATTAAAATGATAGTAAAGCTGAGTATGATGGCTCATGCCTTTAATCCCAGCACTTGGGAGGCAGAGGCAAGTGAGTTTGCATCCAGCCTGGTCTACAAAGTGAGTTCCAGAACAGATAGGGCTGTTGCACAGAAAAGCCCAATCTAAAATACCTAAACAATAATAATAATAATAATAATAATAATAATAATAATAATAATAATGATGATAATGATAATAATCATGGGCTGGAACGATCCTTCAGTATTTAAGAGTGCACATTGGTCTTGCAGAAGACCTGAGTCCAGTCTCAGCACTTATGGTAACTCACAATGGCCTGTGATTCTGGCTTCAGGGGTCCAGCAGCCTCTGCAGGCTCCTGCACTCAAGAGCACATGATCCACAGATACCCATATGTACATATAAAAATACACTTTTTAAAAAAAAGAAAAGCACACACTTCATATAAATGCACATAGCAGTGTTCACTGTAGTGTAATTCACAATGGTCAAAAGTTACAAACAGGAGCTGAGATGGCTCAGCAGTGCTTTTGCAAAGGACCTGGGTTTAGTCTTCAGCGCTCATGTGGCAGGCAGCTCACAACTATCTGTAACTCTAAGTCCAGGGGAACCAAGGTCCTCTTTTGGGTTCCATACATATTGGGAACACAAGTGGTGCACATACACAAATTCAGGCAAACCTATACATAATAAATTTAAAGAGAGACACAAACAACCCATGTCTTTTAGCAGATGAGACAAATTAACAAAATGCTGCATATGAATGTGACTCAGCCATAAGAAGAACAAAATTCTTAAATGTGATACAATATGTTTCAACCTGGAATATATACTATAAGAAATAAAGTAGTCAGAGGGGACATTTATTACATGATTCCACATGCATAATATGTGCAGGTTAGGCAAATTCACAGATATTAATGCTAATTAGAGGCTATCTTGGTTTGAAGTGATGTGGAAATGGGAGTGACAGAAAAGTTTCTAAAGAGAATGGCAGTGGTGGCAGCACACTGTGAACACAGCTAGTGGCATTGAAGTGAACGATTAAAAATGGTTAAAAAGCAGGTGACAATGTGTAGCAGTGCTGCTGAATGAGTCTATCCCAAGAAAACTGACAAGATTTACTCCACTGGGTGGTGGTCTCTATCTTGTCTCTGAGTCAGCCTGGCATTTTGTCCCCAAATAAATATTTTTCTACCCTACTTCAATGCTTTCATTGTGCCTTGTTTACAAGAATAGCAATGTTTATGGGATAGGCTTATTCAGTAGTTTGGGGGCTTTATTATTATTTTGGTTTTTTCAAGACAGGATTTCTCTGTATAGCCCTGACTGTCCTGGAACTCACTGTTGACCAGGCTGGTCTTGAACTTAGGGATCCACTGCCTCTGCTTCCCAAGTGCTGAGATTAAAGGCCTGCGCCCGCACAGCCCTGCTAATAAAGGATTTTTAAAAATTAAGTTTTCGGGGCTGGAGAGATGGCTCAGCGATTAAGAGCACTGTCTGCTCTTCCAGAGGACCCGGGTTCGATTCCCAGCACCCACATGGCAACTAACAACTGTCTGTAGTTTCAGTTCCAGGCAAACACCAAGGCAAATAAATAAATAAAGTTAAAAAAAAATTAAGTTTTCATTACAGCATGATTCAAAATAAGAAAGCAAAAACCTTGGAGTAGCCTAACAACCAACAACAGATGAAAAGTTTGCTACATGTACACAGCTATTAAAACAATCATTATGTGAGAACATGGAAATAGATTACTTTATAATATTTAATAAAAGAGAAAAATTGTGCATTGCCTTTGAAGACATGGGAAACACCCACAATAGTTAGGTGAGAGCTGGTAGAGGAAATCAAAATAATTTTCTCCTATAATCTTAATATACTTTATTAGTTAAAATGAAATAATACAATATGATCAAAAGGTCAATGGTCTAAAGCAAAGACAGCGAACCTTCCAGAGAGCTGAGCAGTGTGAAGAATGTATCACTTTGGTAGCAAGGATCAGAGTTCCAGAGGGACCTGTGCAGGTTGGGGATAGTCTGAGCATTTCTGCCAGAAACCCTGGGCTCTGAGTACTGCAGGGTTCTTTCTGCCCCAGCCCGTTCTACAGACCTCAGAAGCCTTAACCGCCCTCGGTCCCAACAGCAAGCAATCCAGCCACCCCAATCCCTCCTCACCCCGCCTTACTTCGCCATCCGACCCTTAGGCTCCCGCCCCGCCCCGCCCCGCGCCAGCTCTGCTCCCAGCCAGTGGGGCTCGGCGCGCACGCGCAGCAGAGGGCGGCGCGGGCGGCATGGGGACTGCGGCGGCGGCGGCGGCTGCGGCGGCCGGGGAGGGGGCGCGCGGCCCGAGCCCCGCCGCCGTGTCGCTCGGCCTGGGCGTGGCTGTGGTGTCGAGCCTAGTGAACGGGTCCACGTTCGTGCTGCAGAAGAAGGGCATTGTGCGCGCTAAAAGGCGAGGTAGGTCGGGCCGGGGTCCACGCTTTGCTGCTGCGGGAGCCTGTCAATGGCATACGGGCTGTCTCGCAGACATCACCGCTGCGTTCCGCGCGGTCTCCCCTCTCACTGGCCGGAGAGGCCTTCTTCACTCTTTTCAGAGGCCCTTCACAGGACTTCTTGCTTTATTCCTATACCGGCCCAGTCCTCCACCCCCACCCCGCAGTGGAGCATCGAGACTGGTGCTCAGCCTGAAGCTTGGATGCCCAGAGGCCCGCAGTCACCTGCTGTCAGGCAGAGCTTCCTATTCATAAGATCCAGAGGTGGGTGGAGCCAGGCCTGCCTTGTTGTAGATTGGGTCTGGGGTGCTCTTGGGCGAGCATTTGCTAGTGTGAAGAAGTAGGGGTATGCCGGCGCCACTGAGGTGCCTAGTCTCACCTTGTGTGCAAGGTTTGTTCTTCCTGGTTGATATTTCAACTATCTGAAGCTCGTAAAACAGGCGTGCAAATGGCCCACTGAGGATGGCCTGGGTCCACAGACCACCAGGTATTACTCCTTAGTGATAAGAAGTGGGATGAGGCACAAAGCCCTTCTTTGTCCGTGTCATGTCATTTGTGTTGAGAGGCCTGTGACAGGCACTGAACGCAAGAGGCAGAATACATCGAAAGGGAAAGTAAACATAGCTTTCAGAGAGACCTAGAAAGGCTTGTGGTTGGAGCCACAACATCAAGAGCTCTAGGGGTAAGGACCTGGCTGCTAGCCTATGGGAAGTAAATACACTTAATAGTTTGGATTCCAGAACACATCTGAAACTTTGACTAACCTGCCAAGGGAGCCAAGGACCTTCAGAAAAGAGACAAAGAGACAATCTTGAGAGAAAGTACAAAGCCAACAAGCAATCTTTATCTAAAGAAATTATTTCAAAATGATAGCATTGTAATCCTAATATAAAGCCTAAATCAAACCAAGTATGATTTCCCAAGCATGTGTGTAATGTACAAACATCCGATACACTTAGGCAACTACACTTAGGGATTGTCTGTCAATTTGTACAGGCATCAAGATTGGACAAACTGTTTGATGTGACTAAAAAGTAAAAAAACAGAACAAAACAAAAATGTGTGCCTTTGATAGGACTGTGAGAGAATGGGTACTCTACCTCTGCAGTATTCTTGCAAATCCCACAACTCTACGGTAACCCTGAGAGAAATGAGGTACGGAAAACACAAACCTCAGCTGAGGAACATCATACAGAACACTAGACTGGTCTAATCAAGGCTGTGAAATCTGAAGAGCTCTCATAGCCAGAAGGAATCAGGAGACATACCACCAAATGTAAGACATTAGAGGAAAACAAACACAAAATTCTGAGTGCAGACTTTAGTTAGAAAAATACATTAATAAGATAGACCAATTGATTAGCAAGAATAAGTGTGTTATTTCAGGCCAATTTTTGTGTTTCATGGAACTGCTGAATTAAAACAAACAAATAGCAACTAAAATCATTTCTTGAGTCTAATCCTAAATACCATATTTTTAAAAACCAAAAACAAGAATATTTTTATTTATACCTACATACTATGCATTTTTTGTATGTATATACCTTAGAAAATAACCTCTCACTCACTGTGCAGTCCAGGCTCAGGGATGCACAGTGACTCAAGATCAAATTCATGGTCATCCTTTCTCAGCATCCTGAGTATCTGGGATAAGAGCTGGGTACTATCACACATGGGTCCATACTGTCTGCCTTTAAATTAATAATAAAATGGAAATGTAATACTCATTAGTTTTATATTTCCACACTTTCTACCAACTGCTGTTGGGGGTAGAAGGCAGACAGTTGGTGTTGCTTTAGTAAATTTACTCTAACAGATACTTGTTGAAACTCTCATGCAATGTACTATTACAGATACTGAAGTTGCAGCCGTTTTAAAGTATTCTCAGGGCATGTGCTTATAATCCCAGCCTGAGTAACATAGTGAGTCTCCAAGCACCCATAAAATAAAATAAAATAAAAACCAACTCCTCACAGTCTTACCATATCTCTACCTAATAACCAACAGAGCTGATAACCATCAAATAACCAAAATGGAAGAAAGATACATAAGAACTAGAAGGCCAAGTACTTGGGTTAAGGGAGACTTATGGCTTCTTATACTGTAATTAATCATGTTTCCTTAGAAGACTTTACCTTTATAATTGATAAGTGGTGGCATTTCTAGGAAGTTCAAGCTTCATGGAGGCTAAATTCTAATTGTAGTTTTTCAATGGAAAGGTTTGGGGACCTGCTGGCTTTGAGTTTCACTTTTAAAGGACCTTGTCAATGAATAGGCCCACTATAATTCCTGGAGGGCTGGAGAGTACCCTCTGAAGCATAGACTCAGGATTCAACTACCATGCTTCTTTATATGCCTTTGAATGACATGTGAGTGGGACCTGGGCAAGAGCCCTCACTCCTAACTTCAGAGGTCATTTGTTCAGGACCCCAGAAAAGACCTAGATTGTACACACTCAAATCCCTTACTTTATATGGTATGGTATTTGCATATGACCTATGACATCCTATACTTATATTTTATACTTAATTTATATTTCCAATAATCTGTTAATGACCTATAAAATATAAATCAAAGTAAATGTATAAATTATTGTTTCACTTTATATTATTTAAGGGAATAATGACAAGAAAAATGTTTATACATGTTCAATGTGGCCTTTTTGTTTGTTGTTGAGACAGGTTATCATGTATCCAAAGCTGGCCTTCACTTGGTAGCCGAGGATGACCTTGAACTTCTGATCCTGCTGCTTTCACTTCCCAAAGCTAGGATTACAAATCTGGATTACTATGCCCTGTTTATGCAGCGTTGAGGGATCAAACTTGAGGTTTTATGCATGCTAGCTGAACTCTCTATCAGTTGAGCTATATCCCTGGCTCTGCAGGTATATTTTTTAAAAGACTTGGTTGAATCATTGCATGCAGAGAGCTAGCTGCCCCAAATGCCCAGAGCTAGAGCCCCATGGAAGAGGGCTTGCCTGCAGAGAACTAGGTAACCTGCAGGTAGAAAGGCAGATGTGGAACCAACCTTTGATAGCTTTTTGGCTGTAGAAATAGCTGAGATAGACAACTTAAAAAGAGAGATGTTTTAACTTATATAGTCTTAGAGGTTTTGTTTGTTGCTTTGGCCTGTGGCAGCTAGCATATTATGGGTGTTGGGACATGCTGACTGAAGCCTCTTCACCTTGGCAACTGGAAAACAGAGGAAGAAGAGTCCCACAGTCTCTCAAAGTATGTGCCAGATAATCCAATTTCATTTCACTAAGCGCCTTCTAAAGGTTTTATTTTTTTCTCCTAGTTGTACCATGAGCTAGTAACCAAACCTTTAGCATATGGTCCTTTGGTGGACATTTAAGGTCCAAACCATAAGACTATCTAAATAGCAACACCAAACATTCTCCAAAAGTAATATTTATTTCAGATTGTTAAAGAGCACTGTAATGGAACTAGGCATGCCATAGTAAACTCTGAGTATATTTAAGAGATTTGAGGCACAAGGTAGGGGTGAGGGGTGCTGAGGGAAAGGGAGAAATTTACACATAGTATAGGATTCATTGGTCTTGGAAATTTGGGAACGTGCTGATGTCAGCTCATTGGCAGAGGGGTTCTTGCTGGCAGTGTTCTGTCTGGAGAAATTGTCTCTGAATTGAATGTTGAAAATAGACTATTGACTTAGTGTGGTGGTGTATGCTGGCAATCCTGGTACCTAGGAAGTTTAACCAGTGTGATTATTTGCAGCTAGTTTGGGCTACCTAGTTCCAGGCTAGACTGGGCTATGTAGGAAGAGTTGTCTCATACGCTAAATACGTAAGTGATTAGGAAAAGAAAAGAAGTTTGTGAGGAGGGACTAGAAAGTCCTTGAGAAAGCACTTACTTTAAACAGGTAGGCATGAGCCAGATCCAGTACTTTTTGAGTTTGATAAGAACAAATTCTTGGTATCCATAGCTTTCATAGTGATATCCAGTTAGAGGAGAGGCAGAGGCTGATTGTCACTGAAAGTCTGTACATGGATGGTGATAAAGAAGGGCCAGGACTTCCTGGAGACCATGCTCAGAAAAGGTGGCTACTCAGAACTGGCATTTCATGATTATTACTGAGATCTCTACAGGACGCTGTAGACCAGCAACAACTGGTTGACCTTTTAAATTTTTCTTTTAAAAATCAAGACCACAATAAAATTTTACCTTATACTCACAAGAATACCTGCCAATGGGGAAATGTAAAACAAGTATTGGCCAGGAATTAGGGAATTTAAAACTCTTGTGTATTGCTAGTGGAGATGTGAAATGATGCCTCAAACAGCATGTTCCTCAAAGTGTTAAATAAAGAATTCCATTTGATCCAGCAGTTCTACTTCCTGGATTATGCAAAGGCCTCAGATTTTCTGGCCATACCTAACAAGTTTTTTGCACTTTTGTTTGTAAAAGCATTATTCCCAGAGCCAGCAGATGGGAGCAGCTCAGCTCATTAACCGATGGTGGTGTGCTAGTGCGTTTTCTGTAGCTGTAACAAGTACCTGTGATGATTTAATAAGAAAAAGTTTACTTTGACTCATAATTTTGGAAGTTTCACTTCACTTACCCCAAGCAGGAGCCTGGAAGAGAAAGATGTGAAAAAGAAGGACCCAGATTTCCACAGTCTCCTTCAAGTGCATGACCTGAACAAGCCTAGTGTGCTATAGGCTCTGCTACCTTCCAACCATGCTATAAATGGGAGACTAAGCCTTAACACGTGGCCTTTGAAGGATACTTTAGATCCAAACTTGAGCAGATGACAAAATGTGGCTGAGTATTATTCAGTCTTTAAAAAGAAGGAAATTTTAACACATTGACAACATAGATGAATCTTGAGGACAGATTGAAGACAGTGAAATAGACCAGACAGTCCTAAAAGGATACTACTATGTGATTCCATTTATATGAGGTCATCAGAGCAGTTCAAATTTATGGCCAGATGCAAAGTATACTAAGGGTTACTCCCTAGAGTGGTGTAAGGAAGGGATGGGGAGTAGTGTTTTACAGGCACAGAGTGTAATTGATTTTTTTTGTCCTGTCTCCCAGCTCCCAGATAACCACACGGAGACTCTCTATTAATTATGAAAGCTCAGCAGATATTTAGGCTTGTTTCTAACTAGTTCTATAATCTAAACTGACCCATTTCTAGTTATTTAATTTCCACCTCATGGCTTTATTACTTTTACTCTGAACTGCCCATGCTGCTTTCCTCCTTCCTCTGAGTCTGGCTGATGATTCTGCTTTCTTCCCAGCATTCTCTCTACCCCCCAAATTCTGCCTTGCTATTGGCCATTTAGCTTTTTATTAAACCAGTCATAGTGGCATATCTTTTCATAGTGTAAAGGAATATTTCTCAGCACCAGAAGAGAAGATTTCCAGGTCAATAGCTCATTTTAAAGATGAGTTATATTATTATTTTGGTTTTTTGAGACAGGGTATATCTATGTATCCCTGGCTGTCCCAGAACTCACACCATAGACCAGGCTGGCCTTGAACTCAGATCTTTCTGCCTCTGTCTCCCAAGTGCTAGGGTTAAAGGCATGTGCCATCACTGTCCATCAAGAAGAGTTATTATTGACCAGCAGCACTATTGTTCTTTACCTCACTGAACTGTACACTAAGAAATAATTCAGGTGGCATCTTAGTTACTTGTTACTGTGACCATCTGCCTGATGGGAAGCATCAAGAAGGACAGCTTCACTTCAGTTCACATGCCCTCGGGAAGGCATGGGTATGTGGCTATTTAGGGTTGGGAATGTGTACCAGCTGTGTTATAGTTTGAATGTGAAATGTTCCCTGTAGTCATGTGTGTTCACTTGGTCACCATACAGGGAGGGTTGTGGACCCTTTTGAAGGTGAATCCTCTCTGGAAGACATAAGCTACTGGAGGGCAAGCCTTGAGGTTTTTTTTGGTTTTGGTTTTTGGGTTTTTTTTTTTTTTTTTTTTTTTTTTGAGACAGGGTTTCTCTTCATAACAGTCCTAGCTATCCTGGCACTCATTCTGTAGACCAGGCTGATCTCGAACTTACAGAGATCCGCTTGCTTCTACCTCCTGAGTGCTGGGATTAAAGGCATTTGCCACCACTGCCCAGCTGCCTTGAAATTTTTTTTTTTTTTTTTTTTTTTTTTTTTTTTTTTTTTTTTTTTTTTTTTTTTTTTTTTTTTTTTTTTTTTTTTTAGTACAGCCTATTTTCTGTTCATTCTCTGATTCATTATTTTGAATGAGATTTGAGCTATTGGGAGTCTTCCTTGCTATGATGGATTGCTTTTAACAGTAACTGTAAGCTAAAATAAATGTTTCCTTCCTTAAGTTGCTTCTTGCCAGGTGTAGTAAGAAGTTTCTGACCTGTCCAGCCCAAAGTCCGGACCCACCTGCAGCTGCTTAGCTCCTAAAAGTGACTCAGATGCTTATATTAATTATATGCTGTTTGGCCTTTGGCTCAGGTTTATTGCTAGCTAACTCTCAAATCTTAATTTATTTCTATTAATCTGTCTTGTCATGTGGCCTGTGTTTTATTTGTACTATTACATATTGTTTCTTGAGTGGCTGGATTGTGTATCTGTTAACTCTGTCCTCCTTCCCCTATATGTATGCTTGGATCTCCTACCTGCTTCTAAGCTGCTCTACCATAGACCAAAACAGTCCTTTTATTAACTAATGATATTCACAGTATACAGAAAGACATCCTACATCACTCTCCCTTTTCTGTCTAATCAAAGAGGAAAGTTTTTAACATAGCAAAATTATATGTAACAAAACAGCCATCAAGCAAGAATTACAGTTACAATATATAGTCTATTTGTATTTATCAAAAGAAAATATTTTGGGGCTGGAGAGATGGCTCAGTGGTTAAGAGCACCGTCTGCTCTTCCAGAGGACCCGGGTTTGATTCCCAGCACCCACATGGCAGCTAACAACTGTCTGTAGTTCCAGTTCCAGGCAAACACCAAGGCAAATAAATAAATAAAGTTTGTTTTAAAAAAAAAAAAAAAAAAAAAGAAGAAAATATTTTGTCATCGATCTTATCGTTGTGAGAAATTGGGAAAATATATCACAGGCTTGCCCACAGACTAACATGATGGAGCATTGAGGTTTCCCTTCCATAATTACTCTAGTTTATGTTGAGCTGACATGAAGCTGGCCAGCACAATGACCACTTGTTGACCTGATGCACATAAAATCACTGTTAAACCATAACCTTTCCTTTCTTGTTATTCCTGAATATATTAATATCAGTATCACAATATACTCCAAACTTTAAAAACTCCAGTCTTTAAAGTTTAGCCTTTTTAAAAAAACATTCAGAGTCACTATCAACATTCAAAGCTACTCCAAAATATCCAGTTTTCCCAGAATATCCAAAGTATCTCCAAATTCCAAAGTTCCTTAACTACAGACTTGTAAAAACAGGCAGACAAACAAATGTCTTCTACTTTAAGAGGGACTAATCAGGCCATAGTCACAATCAAACCAAGCAAAACTAAACTCCAACAGTGTAACTAGTTCACTGTTCCATTCATTCTGGCCTCCTGCATTGGACCGCAGTCTCTACCCTCATCCACAGCACAGGCAGCTTGTCACCTGGCTCCACTCACTGCTGCTGTCCTTGATAGTCATGCAACAATGGTCCTGTCTTTTTTTTTTTTTTTAAAAAAGCTTATTTCTTAATGATTATTTTATGTACATTGGTGTTTTGCTTGCATTATGCCTCTGTGAGGGTGCCATATCCCCTGGAACTAGAGTTACAGACAGCTGTGAACTATCACATGGTTGCTGGGAATTGAACCCAGATCCTCTGGAAGAGCAAACAGTGCTCTTAACCGATGAACCATCTCTCCAGCCGGGGTACTACCATGTTTGAAATGCTGGAGTCTCCTGCTACAGATGGACTAAACTTTCACAAGTAACTTTTCCTGAGCTCTCTTCAGGGACTTTGACCCTGCCACATGGTGGCAGTCTTCATTTTCTCTCCATGACTACTTCAATCCTGGACCTATTACTGTGACTGAGGCTTTATCTTTACCAGTGACCTTTCCTACCTTTCTTGGGGGACTTGGGGCATGGCACACAGTTCCAAGCCTCAGCTGCTCTCCTTTCATGCCTTCATAACCAGTACCGGCTGGGCAACTCTTATATATCAGTAGGAGATGCAGTCTTTGCTCCCTCTGGACCATAGCTTCTGTGTGCTGACCCTGAGGAAATAACTCCCAGACTTAACTATTCTCATTGGTGCTGGGTTGTCTTAATCACCGCTAATTTCTCAGTTCCCGCTGAACAGCATCAATTGTCCCAGTGAAGCAAAGGTTTCCCCTCAGTGGTTCCGGTCTTTCTTAACCACAGCTGATTCATCTATTCAAAATTAATAGAACCAAAGATTCTTAGTTTAGATTATCACATGACTAGCCTTGGTTGTCCTTGCTTTCTTCTGAAACTTCAAAAGCTAGGCTTCCACTATGTGCATCTCACTGCCACATCAGCTCGTTACTGTCAGGGCCCAACATTCCAAACTACCCACAGCCCTTCCAAAACTGCTGTGGTCATAGGACTGCCACAGCAAAAAGCTGGAGACAGGATGAAAGCAGAGGCCATTGGCTCACTGGCTTGCTCAGCTTGTTTTCTTTTTCTTTTTCTCTTTCTTTCTTTTTTTTAAATTATGAATAAGTCACATTTTCTATCCGCGTATATCCTTATTCAAGGTCCCTTCCTCCTCCCACCCCCTCCAGTCTCAGCTTGTTTTCTTATGTAACCTAGGACCACCTGCCCAGAGGTGGCACCACCCACAATAGACTGGGCCCTCCAGTATCAATGTTTAATCCAAAAAGTGCTTTACAGACTTTGCTGCTGCTTCGTTGTTGAGTCTTCTTTTTTTTTCTTCTTCTTCTTCATTTTCTTCTTCTTCTTCCTCTTCCTCCTCCTCCTCCTCCTCCTCCTCCTCTTCTTCTTCTTCTTCTTCTTCTTCTTCTTCTTCTTCTAAATATGATGGCTTTGAAGGGTCAGAATGTTTAGAATTTTGATGGTGTTAGATGGTAATTTTGTCTGAGCTTTCTCTAGTACAAATTAAAACAAACGTCATCTACATATTGTGAATTGGCTCCTTGTGTCAAAACTAGGCTCTAAGGTCTATTTCTAATGATGCAGCAAAAACGGGGCCTGTCACTGAACCCTTGAGGGAGGGCAGGGTAGTCTACATATACTGCTGGAAAACTCCAGTGACTGGGTCTTTTTATTCAAAAGTAAAATAAACAAAGCAAGGTTCAGGGTGTACGGTTGTGCTTCTCAGCCTTTCTAATACTGAGGCCCTTTAGTACAGTTCTTTGTGTTGTGGTGATCCCCCAACCATAAAAATTATTTTGTTGCTGCTTTCTAACTGTAATTTCGATACTGTCATGTAAATGTAATGTAAATATCTGATATGTGACTCCACCCCCCAAAAAAGGGGGTCATGACTCGAAGGTTGAGAACTGCTGGTGTGAAGAAATGGGGGAGGTTATCTTTTGGCTTTACCACTCTTCTATTAGTTGTCTTCTTGCTGTGAAAAAAGTTACTTGTCAAAAAAGTTACTTGTGAAAAGTAACTTAAGGAGTCTGCAGAGATGGCTAAGTGGTTAAGAGCACTAGCTGTTCTTCCAGAAGACCTGAGTTCAATTACCAGCAACCATATGGCAGCCTACCACTATCTATAATTGAACCTCCAGGAGTTCCAACATCTTCACACAGACCCACACACAGGCAAAAACACCAATGCACATAAAATAAAAATTAAAATAAATAATTAAAATACAGTAACTTAAAAAAGGCTTGTTTAGACTCAGAATTTTAGGGTACAGTCCACCATGTCTGGGGAGCCATGGTGGCACAAGTGTAAGGCAACGGTGACAGTGTATCTGTAGTCAGGAAGCAGAGAGCAATGCATGCTGGTACTTAGTATCCTTTCTCTTGTTCTCTCAGTGTAGCAGTTAGTGTGGGACTTCCCAGCTTAATTAACTTCAGTAGACAGTCCTTCTCTTTGTCTCCATAGTCAATATAGGTCATCGCCACTGTACACTCTTAGTAGATAGACTCACGGAGTTTACTAGCCAGTAGGATTACCACCTCATTGACAAGCCTCAAGTCTTGGACCATTTGGCTTTCTTCACTTGCCTTACATTCCAAAAGGATTAGAGTTTTACAAGGAAACTGTCAGAGGAACAGCAAAAGATTTTTAAAGTTTTTTTTTTTTCTTTCGAGATAGGGTATCCTAGAACATGCTCCATAGACCAAGCTACCTTTGAACTCACTGACATCCATCTGCCTCTGCTTCCCAAGTGCTGAGATTAAAGCCATGTGCCACCACCACCCAGCAAAAAGTCGTAATGATAGACTGTATTTCTAATTCAGCTTCCCTCTTTAATGGATCTGTTTTGATTGGATAACTTATCACAGGTTTTTAGTGGATTTTGACTAGACCAAGAAATTTTAGCTCAACCAGGGATCCTTGTACCCCAGTCAGGTTTACTTTTGTGGGCTACTTTCTTGGGTGTACTCTGGAGGCCAGGGTTATCAACAAGATTGTCCCTAGGTAGCTCACAAAAATCTCTTCCCAAGATGGGAGAAGGACATCGAGGGACTGTCAGGAATATATAATCAAAAACCTGGTCTTCAAATTGACAGGTGCCCGAGGCAGTGAAGAACTGTCTTAGAGAGGATTCCTACCTTGGAGTAGGTTCTTCCTTCTTATCTGTAGATCAGGAAAATAGGTTTCCAGAGAAAGGAAAGGATCAAGTATGTGGCTTCACTATCTATAACAAATTAGTTTTCCTACCCACCACTTCAAGGAGAATTCAAGCAAGGATCAGAAAGTTAGTCCATCCCTTGGGCATCCTCAAGCCCTGTAAGGCAGCCGTGATGTTGGGTCCTTCCTTCTCTGAGACAGCATCAATCTACCTCAGATGTTAGACTCCAGATCCTTACATATTAAAACCCAAGAGGAGGAAGTAGTGGTTGGTGCTTTTACATGCCCACTATCCTGAAACCCCCCCACACACACACACACATGTTTATGTGGGTCTTTTGGATAGGTCTAGCCAATGTCTTCAAGGACAAGTATAATCATCTATTCTTTTTGGTTTTCCTCTAGATCTCTGCTGCTAAACATGAAGAGAGGAATGTCCAACAGCTAAGTGTGAGAGTTCTGTGGTCTCATCTTCAGGTTCTGAGGCCTTCTTTTTTTGTTTTTTAAAGATTTATTTATTTATTTATTATGTATAGAGTATACAGAAGAGGGTACCAGATGTCATGGTTGTGAGCCACCATGTGGTAGCTGGGAATTGAACTCAGGACTTCTGGAAGAACAGTCGGTGCTTTTAACCTCTGAGCCATTTCTCCAGTCCCATGAGGCCTTCTTTAGTGTCTTGTGCTGGTGGATAATAAAATGTTGACTAAGAAGAGCTTATAATTTGGAGAATGTAGGGTCCATGCTAGTTAATCCCTAAGAGCCTTGGTTAGTGTTGAGAGACAGGACAGAATTTTCTCCCTTTCTGCAAGTATCTTTTTTGATATTGTCATATTTATTTAATTTTTCTTCCTGCAGTGACGTTTTTCTATCTACCTATACCTGTGATTCTCTGATGAGGAATTAGAATCCCAGGTAGTGGTTTCCTGATTTGGGAGGTGGTCATTAGAACTTTACCAAATAGATTGCAGGCAAATGGATGGATTTGGAGAATATCCTCCTGAGCGAGGTATCACAAACTCAGAAAGATAAGCAGGGGATGTACTCACTCATTAGTGGTCTCTAAACAAACAAACAAGAAAAAAGCCAAGCATGCCCAAGCTGCAAACCACAACCACTGAACAGCTTGGGATCAGAAACACCCTGGAATGACCCTTCGGATGCCACTCCACCTAGAGGAACATCTGACTCACTTTTGAAGGGACGGGGGACAAAACTGGATTTGCCAGGAGTGGAGACTGAACTAAGCATTATTGACTCAGTGGGACTGTCTGCTGCCCGCCCAGGGAGGGGATGGGGAGTTATGGAGAAGAAAAAAAATGACCTAATGTGGCAGGAGGGGGAAGGGACCTTGAATAAGGATATACAGGGATAGAAAAAAAAAAAAAAAAAATCCAGAGGGAAAGCTGAACACAAAGTAATTTTATGTGTAGCAAATTATTTGTATTATCACCCTTGATAAGTCATGCTTATGATTTTTATTTTCTTTATAGTTATTGTTAACTTATCAGCATTTTAAATTCAATTTACTGTTTTACTTGATAAATACAAAATAAATAAATAAAAAAAAAGTCTCCTCCAAGCTTCTGTTTTCCTCTAGGGATATAGAAGTAGCAGGTGTAAGTACAGGTAACCATGTAAGGTTATAAGCTAAAGATAAGGTCCAAAAATAACTAGGAAATTGGGACATTCCTCAGAAATGCTCCCTAGCTTCTTGTATTGGAGATGTACTTCTATTAGGAGGAGTATGTAGAGTTTTTTTCTCTTTTGACTTTTTGGGGGCCTGACACGCAGCTCCCAAATAAATATACAGAGTTTCATTCTTTCTTATGACTGTCTGGCCTTAGCTTTGCTTGTTTCTTTTCTTTTCTTTTTTTTTTTTAGATTTATTTATTTTTATTTTATGTACAGTGGTGTTTTGCACAAAGCTAGAGTTACAGACAGTTGTGAGCTGCCAGGTGGGTGCTGAAAATTGAACCTGGGTTCTCTGGAAGAGCACTCAGTGCTCTTAACCACTGAGCCATCTGTCCAGCCCCAGCTTTGCTTGTTTCTAGCCAACTTTTCTTAAATTATCCTGTCTTCCTTTTCCTCTGGGCATATATACATACATACATACATACACACACACACATAAACCTTTTTTTTTACTTCTTATTCTATGGCTTGCTGTATACCTGGATGGTTGGGCCCTGATATTGTGGGGTTTTTTCTCCTTTTTTTGTTCCTTGATCTCCTCTTTCCAGATTTTTCCTCCTATTTATTCTCTCTGCCTGACAGTGCCCCCATCCTTTCTCCTGACTAGCCATTGGACATTCAGCTCTTTATTAAGCCAGTCAGATGTTTTAGGCAAAGTAACACAGCCTCACAGAGTTAAATAAATGCAACATAAAAGAATGTAACACATCTTTGCAGCATTAAACAAATGTCCCACAACATAAACAAATATAGCACATCTTGAACTTACATTCCACAACAAGAGTGCCATAGGCACAGAAGAAAATGGCTGATAGGAGGTTCCCCTCTTAGTATGGCCGATAGGGCTTCTTCTCTTTTTGTTGGTATTTTGGAATAAATAGGAGAATAGGGAGGTAGAGATGGGCCTCTGTGGAGTGGGAGATGTTGCACCTGAATCCTATTGTTTGTTGGTTTTGAGACATGTATCCTATGGTGTTCTTTTTGACAAATGGTTTGGACACAATGGGGATCATCTTTTTTTTTACATAGCCCCATTTCCTGGTAGAGAGGACAGTTCAGACCATTTCCCTTGATTTCTACAAAAAGGTTTGCCAGAGAACATTGTTATAGTTTAAACTTACATTCTTTGGTTGAATTTTTCCATCATCAAGCGTATTTTGGGGCCTATGGTTGTTAGTTTTGCGCATGAAAGCAGATATACACTACCAAGGCCACACACGAGAGTTTATTTAAGAGAGAGTTCCCAGGTGGTTGCAGAAGTCAGGGGACAGAGAGAGAACTGAACATGCACACAGTCTCTTTTAAGAGAAGGGGCATGTACAGATATGCGTCATGCATCCAGGGAGGTGCTTCTGTGCGACAATTTCAATTTTCAATTTCGCAGGGTTTACACAACCACACCCAGGGGCGTGCCTCCGTACAAGATGCATCCCACCTGAGCCGGAATTGGCTCAGCTATGTGGAATGTCAGGAATCCTTACAATGGTATTACAGTAGAATATTAACTGTAGTGTAGAACAGGTACTATTCCACCTTCAGCTTCTTTTTCTTTATGTTCTCAGAATCAAACTTTATCTCAGTTATTGAATATGTGTTGTAATTTCCAAGGATAATGAAGGCAGATTTCTCATAAAGATCCTGAAGAGGGAGAGACAAGTACCGGTACTTCCAAAATGGGACAATGTTCCTTTTGATTATTCTAGTCTTCAAGGAGATCTAATGGATTAGAGTGTCCTTTTTCCTGTCATTTGAACCCTGGGCATCTCTGGGTGAGTGTGGCCATTGTTGCAGGGCAATTAGAAACACCAATTTTAATCTCCAATTCTCCTGTGTTTACTTTTTGCCTTGGTAAAGGGTTGAAGCATTTGCTAAATTGTTTCTCTCTCAGAATTAAGTCTTGGTATGTCTCTGCACCAAAACTCTTTCACCTGGTATACTCAACTATTCTTGAGTTAGTAGATGGCTAACTTGCTTGAACGCATGACTAGGGATTTTGCTTTTAGATGACCATTTAATGCAAGTGGGCAGAATGTTTTCCTTAGGGGTGATGTCTTATTACCTGGAAAATTATCTTCATGTTCTAACATTAGTGTTGCCTACAGTAAATGGACAAGAGAATTGAGAAATGTAGCCTATGCCAAAGCAGAAGTAAATAAAGCCTTCTGGTAGCAAAGTGGGAAGCAGAGTCATTTAGGGGCCACCACATAGTGTCAGCATGTGAAGCAGGAAGGTGTGGGGAATCTGCAGGTGCCAGGGTTGATGCCTCCCTCCTCAGTGTGTGGTCAGAAATGGATTCTGGAGAGTTATCTCATATGGAGGGTGAGAACTGCTGGCCCAGAGTGATATAGAAGTCTGCCAGTCCTTGTCATTCCCAGTGGGTTCCAGGAAGCTGGAAGGAAGAACAAGTGGATGTGAACAAGTGAATGCTGGTGGTGTAAGAGAAAGTTTGGGGCTGTGGTGTTACCCAGAGGACCCTGTAGCACTGGAGGACCATAAGAAGCCATGTGGCTGCCATTTATCAGTACTATGCTGCACTCACATAAGTGCTGCCACCTTGGCTGGCCATGTTACCATCACCATCTTTTTGGCCATATAACCAGCTAGATGCTTACGGATGATAGGCAGCTGTAAGTGTGCATAAATCCTTGGGAGGGTGTCTTATAGGCTGGCCAGGATCCATGTGGACTCCTGTGAATTTACAACTTAAAGGTGTACTCTCCCAGGTAACTACTTATCATTTTAATTTGAGAAAATGCTTCCATCAGATTGGCCTGTAAGCCAGTCTGTATAACTTTTTTTTTTTTTTTTGATTAATGGTTGATGTGGAATGGCCCAGCCCACTGTGGGTTGCCATCCCTGGGCCAGGGGTCCTTATTTGTCTGCGAAAGCAGGCTGAGCAAGCCACAAAGAGCAAATCAATAAGCACTGTTCCTCCTTGGCTTCAGTTCCTGCCTTCAGGTTTCTGCTCTGACGTATCTCTGTGATGAAGTGTGGTTGGGAAATGTAAGCCAAATAAGCTTCCCTCTGCATGTTGGTCTTAGTGACGGTCTCTATCATAGCAATGACATCTGGGAAAGAAGAGAATGTTTGAGTCTGGACTCCACAGACTAACTAGGCATTCCATGGGAACTTTCCCATCATTTCTAAGTGTATGAGGAAGGAGGGAATAGTGCTATGGTAGGTGCTTCTTTAAGGATAAGAGCATTTTTGAAAACATTTTCTGCCCCCCCACACCGATTATCTCTCTCTCTCTCTCTCTCTGTCTCTCTCTCTCTCTGTCCCCCTCCTGCCTTCCTTTCTTCCTTCTTGAGACAGAGTTTTTTGTGTCCTAGAACTCACAGATATCCACATGCCTCTACCTCCTGAGTGCTGCAATTAAAGGTGTGTACCCCACTGCCACCAGGCTGTACTGTGCATTCTTCATGATGATGTAGAGGAAACTCTACACTTTCACATGTTTATCCTGATGCCTCTGAGATCTGTCCCTCCACTCTTAGTTATGCATCTTGTTAATTCACAGGATTCCTTCTGTGGGCAGCAGTCTCATTGTGGGTGACCCTTGCTATCATCTATCTACCTTGCTACTTGATGTCACCAAATTCCACTCAAGAAACAACTTAATAGAGAGTTTGTTTCATAAGCCTTACAGTTTAAGGCAGAATTCAGTCTATTATGTCACAAAAGACATAGCTGCAGGTGCATGAGGCAGCATGTGGCTGAGTAAGAAAGCAGAGAGCCAGACTTTAAGACCCACTCCCAGCGATGCACTTCCTCCAACAAGGCTCGACTTCCTAAAGTTACACAACTTTCCTAAAAGCACCAGAATCTGGGGACCAGGTGTTCAAACACATAATCTTTTGGGAGACATTTCATATTCAAACCACAGCATCGCATCCTTGGCATCTCATAATGCAAGTTTCATTTTCTCCAACTTCAGGAGTCCCCATGGAAGCCCTTGATGACTTGTTGGCTTATTACACATTCCATTGCAAACCTGAAGACCTGAGTTTAATCAGCAGAACTTATGGTGTGAGAAGATAACCTATTTCCAGAAGTTGTGTACTGACCTCTTTCTCCTCGTACATACACTTTTTCCTTGTTCAGTCCCTGCAGATTGCCATCATCAGCCTGCTGATACCACCTGCTGATAGTTTTGCTGTGTCGTAGGCTACCTTTCTCATATTTTCCTGACCATCTACTGTAGGCAATACATTAAGCTAAAGCTATGGATAATTTCCCAGGTAATCAGGCATCACTGTATAAACTGACAACATGACCACTCCATTGTTTGCTTAAGAGTAGGATTTTTATTGTAGCTATGAGGGAGAGAACAGCCAGAGGTGGTTGGAAGAGCCCAGGACAGAGAGAGAAAGCAGTAGACTGAGCTGACAGTGAGAACAAGGAGACGGGGAGGAAGACAAAGATGGAGCACAGCCAAAACAGCAGGGTGGTTTCTGAGTAGGGGAAGAGATGAGAAGGTCTAGGCTCCCGGACTCTGAAACTCTGAGGGAGCCTGGAGGCCAGCATGCGCTTTGGTATGCTAATAGAGCAGGTGGCTGCACGGTCCTTCTGCCAATCATAGGGGAAATGGCTTCTTTTGTTAGAGGAGAACCAGCTTCAGAGTTCCTGAGGAGTACTAACTTTTGTCTAAAGCCAGAATATGGGGAAATGGCGTTTCCTCTGGGCCTGACAGTCACCTTAAGGTTAGGGTCTGTGGAAAAAATAATCCTGTACATAGCAATAATGAATACAATTGAAAATTAAAAGTGCCCATGACACAAGAGAATACGGTAGGAAGTCCCAAGAATATTTCTATTTTAGGAAGTGACATATTTAGCCAGAGAAAACCAATGTATAAGCAAGTATTTTGTCTTTGGTTGGAGTCAGCTTGTGTTGGTTTAAAACAAAACAAAGCACCCAAACACAACTTTACTACTTTTAGAGGCTTCTCACCCACTGATAAAGATACTTATGAGATGAATAAACAAGATAGCATTCATTCTTTTTTATTATTATCATTTTGTTTTTATGTGAAGGTTTCTTTTTAAAATGTCATTGTAAATCTCTTACTTGATGTCACGATCAGAATCCCAGGCATTTCCCCAGTGGTCAGCTGGAGACGAATCGGACAGAAAGCCTAGACACTCAATGGCAGTTCAATAACCTTTTACTGATGCTTATTCAGAATACACAATCCACATCAAGCACATTAATCACACATTAATATGATCACACATTAATATACATTAATATAATCATACGACCTTTTCCTCGCCGTTATGTCCATACTTTCTGTCAATGCCCCCGGGGTGGGAGTAGTCAGGCCTCGGTCACTGGTTCGGGCGGCAATTTGCTTGGACTCTGTTATCCCCGGGCCTAGGATACGGTCCTTCAGCGTCCCGTGAGTTGACCAGGTTGGAGGGAGTTCGGCTGCGGAGCCTCCTCAGAGTTCCAGGTGTTAGTCTCTGAGGGCTAGCTGGAGTCCTTTGCACTTCAGCCACGAGGCTGGAGCCAAAACTCAGCATGCTTCGGATCTGGCCTCCCTTAATATGCTAATCCGGTGGCCAAGCCGCATCACCATAGTAACTGGGTGAGGCAACCTTCTTTCCTTATCTATCTGTCTGGCCTTTCACTC
>PVIH01009554.1:0-54948 GCA_004025045.1 Sigmodon hispidus
AATAACAGGAAAGCCAGGATTGCCAAAACAATTTTACTCAACAAAAGAACCTCAGGAGGTATCACCATCCCTGACTTCAAGCTGTACTATAGAGCTACAGTAATAAAAACAGCCTGGTACTGGCATAAAAACAGACTTGTGGACCAATGGAATAGAATTGAGGATCCAGACATTAACCCAAAAACCTATGAACACCTGAACTTTGACAAAGAGGCCCAAAACATTCAATGGAAAAAAGATAGTATATTTAACAAATGGTGTTGGCATAGCTGAATGGAAGTGTGTAGAAAAATACAAAGTGGAGCAAAAACCTCAACTTCAACCCAGCCACTCTGAACTTGATAGAAAAGAAATACCTTCCAACGAATTGGCACAGATGACCACTTCTTAAATATAACACCAGTGGCACAAACATTAAGAACAACAATCAATAAGTGGGGCCTCCTGAAACTGAGTAGCTTCTGTTAGACAAGAACACTGTCAATAGGACAAAATGACAGCCTACAGAATGGGAATAGATTTTAACAACCCTACAAGTGATAGAGGACTGATCTCTAAAATATATAAGGAACTCAAGAAACTAGAGCCCGCAAAACCTTGAAAAACCCAATCAAAAATGGGGTTCAAAACTAAAAAGTGAATTCTCAGCAGCAGAATTACAAATGGCTGAAAGGCACTTGAAAAAGTGCTCAACATCTTTAGTCATCACAAAATTGCAAATCAAAACAACTTTGAGATACCACCTTACACCTCACCTGTCAGATTGGCTAAGATAAAAGACACAGATGACAAGCTATGCTGGACAGGTTGTGGGAACAAGGGGAACACTCCTCCATTGTTGGTGGGAGTGTAAGCTTGTTCAGCCACTCTGTAGTTCAGTAAGTCAGTTTCTCAGAAAACTTAGAATCAATCTTCCCAAGGATCCAACAATACCACTTCTGGTTGTATACCCTAAAGATGCACATTTGCACTCCAAAGGCTCAACTATGTTCATAGCAGCATTATTCATAATAGCAAGAACCTGGAGACAACCTAGATGTCCCTCGACTGAAGAATGGATTAACAAACTGTGGTATATCTACAAAATGGAGTACTACTCAGCAGTAAGAAAAAATGATATCCTAAAATTCGCAGGCAAATGGATGGATTTGGAGAATATCCTCCTGAGCGAGGTCTCACAAACCCAGAAAGATAAGTACGGGATGTACTCACTCATTAATGGACTTTAAGCAAAAGCATTCTTATTTCATTGAAAGATGATGAGTGAATAAAGTGATTTAAAACACACACACACACACACACACAAATACATATAAGAATATAAAGAACAACATGGCACCACCAGAAGTATCTGGTGGTTCTACACCACCAAGACCTGACCATGGCAATACAGAAGTAGAAAAAATTACCTTAAAAACAACTTTATGGGGCTGGAGAGCTGGCTCCCTGTTAAGAGCACTGTCTGCTCTTCCAGAGGACCCGGGTTCGATTCCCAGCACCCACATGGCAGCTAACAACTGTCTGTAGTTCCAGTTCAAGGCAAATAAATAAAGTTTTTTTTTCCTTTAAAAAAAAAACTTTATAAAGATAAAAAAGTCTTATAAGAAGATATAAAAATATCTTAAAGAAATAGAAAAATAAAAACAAAAAATTGGAAGAAATTAAAAACTATTGAAAGAAAATAAAGAAATCTTTTTAAAAGATAAAAAAGCAATCAAACAGGTGAAGAAAACATTTCAAGGTTTAAAAATTGAAATAGAAGCAATAAAGAAGACACAAACATAGGCAATGCTGGAAACAGAAAATCTGAAGAAATGAACCAGAACTACAGGTGCAAGCTAACCAACAGAATGGAAGAGATGGAAGAGAGAATCTCTGGAGTGGAAGATTCAATAATAGAAATAGATACATCAGGCAAATAAAACAATAAAAACAAAAAAAGTCATAACACAAAGCGTTCAAGGAATATAGTACACCATGAGAAGACCTAACCTGAAAATAACTGGAATTGAAGATGGAGAAAAATACTAACTCAAAGGCATAGAAAATATATTGAACAAAATTATAGAAGAAAACTTTCCCAACCTAAAGAAAGAAATGTCTACAAAGATACAAGAAGTTTACAGAATACCAGACAGACTAGATCCCCCCAAAAAAGTCTGCTTGTCAGGTAATAATCAAGCCACTAAACCTACAGAATAAAGAAAGAATTCTAAGAGCTGCAAAGGAAAAAGGCCAAGTTACCTATAAAGGCAGATACATCAGAATAACAAGAGATTAGGTTACTAGGTCCTGGTTAGCTGTTATACAGATACCAAAGGAACATGATTGCCAACCCAGACTACTATACCCAGAAAAACTATCAATCACCATAGGTGGAGTGAACAAGGTAGTTTACAACAAAATTAAAGAATATATATTCACAAATCCAGCCCTACAAAAAGCACTAGAGGGAAATCTCCACACTAAGGAAGCTAGATACACCCATAAAACCACAAACAATAGATAATCCCACAGAAGAAAAGCCCAAAGAAGGGAAACACACACTACCACCAAAAGTAACAAGAAATAACTAACACTGGTCATTAATATCCCTTAATACCAAGGGATTCAATTCACCTATAAAAAGACACACCCTAAGACAATGAATGCAAAAACAGAATCCATTCTTCTGCTGTATACAAGAGACACACCTCAACTTCAAAGACAGACACAGGCCCAGAGTAAAGGGTTGGGAAGAGACTTTCCAATCAAATGGACCTAAGAAATAAGCTCGTGTAGCCATCCTAATAGCTAACAAAATAGACTTCAAACTAAAATCAATCAAAAGAGATCAGGATGGTCATTACTTACTTATCTCAGGAAGAATCTACCAAGATGAACTCTCAATCCTCAACATTTATGCCTCCAACACAAGGGCACCTACATATAAAAGAAACACTACTAAAGCTTAAATATCATGTCAAACCCCACACATTAATAGTGGGAGACTTCAACACACCACTCTAATGAAAGGATAGGTCTAACAGACAGAAACTCAACAGAGAAATAAAAGATCTAACATATTTTATGATACAAATTGACTTATTAGATATATATGTATACAGAACCTTCTACCCAAACACAAAGGAATATAACTTTGTTCTCAGAACCCCATGGAACGTTCTCTAAAATTAACAATATACTCAGGCATTAAGCATAAAGCGTTTATACAAAAATGGGAATAACTCCTTGTATTCTATCAGACCACCATGGTGTAAAGTTAGAGTTCAACAACAACAAAAATCAAAGAAAGCCTACAAATTCATGTAAACTGAACATCTCTACATTGAACCACCTCTGGGTCAAGGAAGAAGTAAAGAAAGAAATCAAAGAGTTCCTAGAATTCAAGGAAAATGAATCCACAACATTCCTAAACTTATAGAACACAATGAAAGCAGTGCTAAGAGGAAAATTCATGTCATTAGATTCCTACATTAAAAACCTCACACAAGAGACCTAATAGCATAGCTGAAGGCTTTAGAACACTTAGAAACTGGCCTAGAAGGAGTAGAAGGCAGGAAATAATCAAACTCAGGGCTGAAAACAATACAACTGAAACAAAAAGAACAATACAAAGAGTCAATGAATCAAAGAGTTGGTTCTTTGAGAAAGTTATAAGATTAAAAAACATCCCTTATCCAAACTAACCAAAAGGTGAAGACAGAGTATCCAAATTATCAGAATCAGAAATGGAAAGTGAGACATAGTAACAGACACCCAGAAAGTCCAGAGAATCATTAAGTCATACTTCAAAAACCTATACTCCACTAAATTAAAAAATCTGAAAGAAATGAACAGCTTTCTAGACAGGTACCAACTACCAAAATTAAATCAAGATCAGATAAATGACCTTACGAGACCTATAACCCCCAAGGAAATTGAAGCTGTTATTAAAAGTTTCCCAATAATAAAAAAGCCACCAATGGCCAGATGTTTTGAGTGCAGAATTCTACCAGACATTCAAAGTATAGCTAATACCAATACTCAAACTGTTCCATACAATAGAAACTGAAGGAACATTGCCAAACTTTTTTAATGAGACTACATTCACCATGATACACAAACCACTCAACGATGAAACAAATAAAGAGAATTATAGACCAATCTCCCTCATGAACATTGATTCAAAAATAATAAGATACTGGAAAACTGAATCCAAATAGGTATTTTAAAAAATCATCCACCATGATAAAGTAGGCTTCATCCAAGAGATGCAGGAATGATTTGACATATAAAAAAACTGTCAATATCATTCATCATATAAAAAAAATCCCACATGATCATCTCCCTAGATGCTGAAAAATCTTTTGACAGAATCCAACACTCCCTCATGATAAAAATCCTGGTGATAGCATAAATACAGGGAAAATCTCTAAACATAATAAAGGCAACATACAGCAAGCCAACAGCCAACATCAATACCTGCAAATAGCATTAAATATCTTGGTGTAATTCTAACCAAAGAAGTGACAGACTTGTTTGACATGAACTTTAAGTCTTTAAGAAAGAAATTGAAGAACATATCAGAAAATGGAAAGATCTCCCATGCTCCTGGACAGGTAGGATCAACATAATAAAAATGGCAATCTTACCAAAAACAATCTAAAGATTCAATGCAATCCCTATCAAAATCCCAACACAATTTTTTTTTACAAATCTTGAAGGAACAATACTTGACTTCATGTGCACTAACAAGAAATCCAGGACTGCCAAAAAAATCCTGTTCAATAATAGAATTTCAGGAGGCAAAACCATCCCTGACTTCAAGCTATATTATAGAGTTGCAGTAGTAAAAAACAGCTTGTTACTGGCATAAAAACAGATTTGTGGGTCAATGGAATCGAACTAAAGACCCTAATCTGTGGTGGAATGTTCTCTGTATGCTGTAAATAAAGGACTGCTTTGGCCTATGTAGAGCACCGTAGAAGTGAGTGGAGGATCAGAGCACAGGCAGGTAGAAGGAGGGTGGAGTTAGTCAGTCGCCATCCGACCCCAGAAGAAGACAGACATGTAAGAGATACAGGTGAGTCACGGGCTGGGCCATGTGGCGGGTAGATTAGTAGAAATGGGTTGATTTAAGATGAAAGAGCTAGCTAGTAATGTGCTTAAGACATGGGCCAAACAGTATGAAGTTAACATAAGTGTCTGATCTATTTCTTTGGGGGACAAAAGCAGCCGCAGACAAGGTTCGAAACTCCGGGCCCAAAAGGGCCCAGGAAATCTTTTACAACACCAGTCTTAATCCACACACCTATGAACACCTGATTTTTGACAGAGTCCAAAAATATCCAATGGGAATATATAGTGTCTTTAAGAAATGGTGCTGGTAAAACTGGATTGTAGTATGTAGAAGAATGCAAATGATCCATACCTATCACCCCAAACAAAACTCAAATTCAGCAACAGAGAGGGATTAAAAAAAAAGAAATAGATATCACAATAGAAGGAGCCACTGTGGGGTTTTAAAGAAACCTGGTGCTAAGGGAACCTGTAAGAATTTACAAGATGTCCCTGGCTAGAACTCTAAGCAACAGTAGAGAAGGTGACTAAACAGGACTTCTCCTATAATCAAATGAATGACCACCATAACTGACATTATAGAACCTTTGTCTAGCAATGGATAGAGGCAGAAGCAGTGAACCAGAGCTGAGTATCAGGTCAAGCTCCAGGTCCAGCTGCAGAGAGAAAGAGTAGAGAGTATATGAGCAAAGAGATCAAGATTATGAGGAGGCCCCCAGAGATAGTTAATCTGAGCTATTAGGAGCCCACTGACTCAGAAACAATCACTGAGGATCTTTCAGAGAAAGGCACTAAACCCTCCAAAGGTGGACAACTGTCAAATGGTATGGAAAGTTTGTAGATCCTCTTGCAGTAGGATCAGACTATGTTCCTGTGCATGACCATTCCCTACAGAGGAACACTTAAGCAAGCCTTAACCCTGGGATGAGGGGCTTGGACCTACCTCAATTGGATACACCAGACTGAACTGACACACTTTGGGACTCCTTGCTCTCTTTGGAGAATGGATGGGGGATGGTGTTGGGGGAGGCTGAGGGGGGCCTGGGAGGAGGGAAGGGAGGATGACAGTGATAGATATGGAACTACTTGTTAATAAAAAAAAATGGAGAAAAGGTGTGAGAGCTAGCTATCAATAAGCCTGAGACATAGGCCAAACAACGTGCAATTAATATAAGCGTCTTTGTTTCTTGTGGCTGTGGGTCTGTGAATCCCGATTTGTGGCCAGATGGATCAAAATTTTTATACTACAAAGCACACTTCTCAGAACAGCACTAATCCACTAATCCAATGGTAGAGGCCCCATTGCCATCACCTAATCTCTCACAACCTCCTCCATGCCATGTATCCCCATTGTAGACTACAGTTTCCGTATTTTGAATGTGGGGAAACAAAGCCTGAAGTCTGTAATATCTTTTACATCATGACAAGTGGTTAATATTCAATAAATCTTTCCCATGTTCCCAGCTGCTGTAGTGTTTTCTGCTTCTCATTTATCTGTGTGTTGCTTCTATACAACACGAATGACTTTCATTTCTCAGGCAGGAATGAGCTTCAAAGTAATTAAACTAGAGTATAGTAGAAAGTATCTGCCAACTATTATCATTAAAATATAGCAAAAGCTAAAATCCTTAAGATAACCTAATTAATGAAGTAAGGTTGATAAAATATAAATTCCCTTTGTATTATTAGAAAAATATAAGCAGTAAATGAAGGTAACTATTTTTTTTACATATTTTCTTCTGTTTTATTTTAGTAAAATCCATCCCCCAAGAGCAGCCTGCTGAGTGACCTCAGTGCTGTTACTGGCCACAAATACAGACAGATGCGATGAGGTGTAATTAGGGTTCAATGACAGGCACTTTCAGTAAAACCTCAATTAAATAGAACCCCATGTTCCCACTCCACTGACATTAATTGTAGTTTTTTCTTGGCTTCATGTAGAATGGACATTCTTGTCACTTTTGATTCTCTGTCTTACAAAACAAATGTAAAATGGAGAGAACTAGACCTTCCTCACCAACTGGCAAACACTTAGGGAAGGAAATGAATCATATTTCCTTGTTCGGTTGTGCTTCTCTCATGAAAGCTAAAGAGTCAGGCCATTGAAAAGAAAATTGAAGTACTGTTATTTCCAGCTCATGCTCATATCTGGGATTATACACATAGGAAAAGCCAGCCACGGGAAAGTCTTGTTCTAGAAAGTACCATTTCATCTCTTCAAACACCCTGAGGTATAAAAATTGACATGTAGATTTTGATGTGCTATTTAAATTATTGGTTTTTTTAAATATAACTATTAGCATTTGCTTCTAAATAGCTTTACTGAGTTATACTTCACTTATCAAATGATTTATCTATTTAGAGAGAGGAAAGTCCAATAATTTTTAACATGATTCCAATTACACAACCATTATTACTCTAGTTTTTAGCACATTATCATCACATCAAAAGTGAACTCTATAACCAATTCTCATTTTTCTCCCTTCAATCCTAATCCCCACAGAATCACTTTTATTTTCTATATGTATCAGTGTATATATATATATATACACATATATATGCTCATTCTGAACACAGCTGTAAAATATTTTCTCTGAAGTACATCCTACTACTAATATCTTTTCATTTTTTCCTCCCCATTAGTTCTTATAAAAATTTTAGCTCCTGCAATGAATCCTTCCAGCACGTAGCTAGATTTTTTTTTTTTTGAAGCAAGAAACAGAACAGGTTACCAAGACATGTAAGATGTGAATACCCTGAAGGCAAGACTATATAGTAAAAGAAAAAAATGGCAGTACAAATTTTTGTTCAGGCATTCTTTTAGATATCTAGGAAAGACAAGTGGTTTCAGTGCTAAATTTAGATTAGAGTACAGTGAGAGGTAATCCTCATATGGTCTCATATTGGGGACAACCTATAAAGAAGTATAACACATAAAGATCTCCGCTTGTGGCTGCCTTATAAGTAGAATTTGTGTGTTCATTTATTAACACTCTGCCATTGCTCTCTTGTCCTAAAGCATCATATCAACTAAAATTCCTGTGGTGTCAGTCACTTTTTTGTTGCCACAGGAAAGAACTAGGCATTTTCTCTCTGTTCAGTGACTATATATGTATATACATTGTATTATATATATATATATACATATATATAGTTATCCAACGTGTTTTTAAGAACATTCCATGCACATCATCCACTGGTTATGTTTGTTTCTATCTCCCCAACAATGGTAGAAAAAACAACAAGATAAACTCAACAGTTTCACCTAAGGTGTCAATAATTCAATTCTATCTTATTATAAAAAGGTAAGTAAAAATTTCCAGCCTCATTGACATTTTATCTGGGCCTTAGTGACACTCTGAGACACAAATAAAACTTGGTATAAACACAATCAAACATTTTGTGCCTGGCTCACTCTTCTCCCTTTATTTCCTTGGACCCATGGCCACAAACTCTTGGTTCCTACTGGCTTTCTCATCTTGGTTTACTGATTGGTTTCTTTATTGATTTACCAGTGACTATATTTCAGATGTTCTACTCAGTCCCTAAACTGCAAATGTTCTACTGATCTATGTTCTACTCCATGGACAGTGGATGTTTCTCTGCTTTAATCCATGGACAGTGGATGTTTCTCTGCTTTAATCCATGGACAGTGGATGTTTCTCTGTTTTCCCAGCAGCCCCCTGGCTCCCAGCTTCCTGGAACAGTGTGTCAGTCATTTACTCTGTTGGCATTTACCCAGGCCCTCCCTTCACTGCTCACCCCCAGCTGCTCAGCATCCCCTGCTGCTGTTTATGACCCTGCCTGGCCCAAATAACTTATTTTATTTCAAAAGCAGCAAAGTCTGACCAAAAGTTGGATAATATGTAAACCAATATCACCTAGGAGACCAGGGAAAATGGAAAATTGCCAGGTCAAGGAAAATTCTCATTCTTTAAAACAATGAAGAAAGAAAGAATACCCACACAGAAGCCCAATGCTCAAAAGCAGGACTAAGATCATAAGAACTCTGAAGTTTTTGAGCATTTCAAAGAGGAAATATTGTACATTTACTAATTTTGGACAGTAAACAGAATATAAATGTAAGAACCTACCAGATATGGGCCAAATTAAGATTTTGTCAATAAATATTCTATGACTAGGACCTTGACCTATAAGTTTTCTGTGAAATGTTTAGTGATGTCTATCTTGTAGAAATGCCATAAAGATTAGAGGTGATACAATATAATTCATCAGTAAATATAAGTTGATGGTAGTGACCTTGAATTAGAAAAAATCACTAGTCCTCAAAGGGGACAAAGCAGGAGAGAGTTTGTAAGATGGAAGGGTTTAGGAGGGAGAGACTTAGAAAGTCAAACACAGTTGCTTAGCTTATTGATGCAACTAAACAAAATTTTTCTTTTAATGAAAGCATTAAAAGTGATATGTGGCATTTCCTTTTACCACTGAATTAGCAACACTCAAATTCTTAATTGCATTTCAAATTAAAAAGAGAAAATGCATGAGCTCATGGAGGTAAAAATGAACCATTTTGAAGCTTGAACCTAATTAGTCTCTCTAGATCTACAGAATGAATGGAGCCCAGATCCTTTCTCCACCTGCCTTGTATTCCTGTCTCCACCTCCCCAGTGCTGGGATTAAAGGTGAGAGCTCTCACTGCCTGGCCTCTAGGGTTAACTAGTGGCTGACTCTGCCCTCTGATCTTCAGACAAGCTTTATTTGTTAGAATACAAACAAAATATCACATTACATCTTTTGCTCTCATGTGTCTCTGTGGGAACTTTAGGACAGTCAACCCACAGTGTCTCTCCTATGAACATGAAGTGACAATGAAGTGAACCCTACTATAGGACTTAATCTATATCATATGAGAAACTGTAATTGTAAGCTTTTATCTGAGCTGTGGTTTATGTCTGAAGTCTGTGTGGTATAGAGAAGTCATCCATGAGTAAGTGTTCTACATGAGATGCTGAACTGGGAGGAAGAATTTGTAAAGTAGAGCAAGAAAGCGGGTGTGGAGATGCTTGTAGGATGAATTCTGTCTCTGAAAAATGTACATACTGGATCTTAACCCCATTAGTTCAGAACAAGATTGTTTTAGATAGAGCCTTCCGAGAAGTAATTAAGGCAAAGTAAGGTATTCAAATGAAGCTGGTCATACTCCAGTAACTGTCCTTTCAGGACAGGATCTTAGAAAGGAAGGTCACATAAACACACACACAAAAGGCAGCCATCTGACAAACAAGGATAAACCTCTGTAGCACCCTGATTGTGGCTTGTTAGCCTCCATAGTAATCAGAAAATAAATCTCAGTCACTTAAAGCACTTTCTTTGTCCTTTGTTTTGGCATTGCAAGAAGATTTACTCAGGAGACGCAGAATGAACTAGTAGGGAAATGACCACAGGCAGAGGCAGAGCCCAAAGAGGGGGACTGGGAAGAGTGGGTGGGTAGGCAGTGTAAGCTGTGGTAGGACCAGGATGACTCATCAAGTTTTAACTTTGGCTGGAAGTCAGCAGTTCTATAATTCCATTAGAAGTCCAAATCCTTGTTAATGGGAGTGCTGTTTATAACACTTTGTGGATTTGTGTGTATATGTGTGTGTATGTGTGTGTGTGTGTGTGTGTGTGTGTGTGTGTGTTGATGAAAGGATCAAGGCATTGAACAAAGATAGCAAAGTGATTTAGAAAAATGTTCATACTTGTAAGAAATAGATTAAAAAAAAAAAAAGATGAAAACTTGGGCTGGTGCCTATATGGTGAGTAAGAATACGCAGAGCAGCTTCTGAGGTGACAGTTATTCCTACATAGTCCTGAATGGTTGCCCTTTGAAATGCTAGGCTTCTGTCTTTAAAGGTCCAGATAGATTTTGAAAGAGGCAGTGAATCCTAAATAGATAGGCAAAGGATAGGGTCACTGGAATACTACTTTATACTGGTTCTCATGCTCTCACATTTAACTAAGGCAAATAGATGGGACACCTTAACAACAACCTCAAGTTTCTTCTGAAAAAAATTAATAGAGGATTGTGAGCTGGCTCTGCTTTTAAAATGTATATATGAGGACCTGAATTCAGTTTCCAGAACCCACACTTTAAAAAGCCAAGCCTTGTAGTACCCTTATGATTCTGCAGCAGGGAAGGCAGCAATGAGTAGGTTCCTGGAACCTGCTGGGAAGCCAGCCTACCTAACTTGGCAAATGCCAGTCCATTGAGAGACCCTGTTTCAACAAAGTAGACTACACTATTGCAGAATGACATGCAAGGTTTGACTTCTGCCTGCCACAGTCATGTAGACCCACACACATGTGCACCCTCTCACACATGTAGATATATTTTTTGAAGATTAAAAAAGGTTTCCATGCAGTCAGCAGTTTGTACTATGCTGGCTTGATTTTAACAGAAAATTGGAATTTAGATGCCATGCATTGAACCAACTAATCTCCATTTAATAGGCAATCAAATTATGCCTAAAGCAGTGTATTGGTCTCTGTCTTGATAGCATTATAATGATAAGTATCCTTGGATCTTAATATGAAAGATGCTAAAAAAAATTGAAGATGAACTGATAAAAAAATCTTTCTCCAGTAATCTAAACACTTTAGTAAAACACACAGTATTTTAATGTGGAAAACCAATGATTATGATAGAGGGTTACTACTTTCTTTTTAATATTTCACAATGCCCAGCCCTTCATCTGTGGTTCCACTTTTTTCCATTAGCTCAGTTACCCAAGGTCAGACACAGTCTAAAACTATCAGTTGCAAAATTCTAGAAGCAGCAATTCATGAATTGTTCATTGGGTAGGATGATGAAATCCCACCTCATTCTGCTCTATCCTGCCCAAGACACAAATCATGCCCTTGGTGGGCATGTCCAGGCTGCAAGCTATCCACCTCTTGATTATTTATCAGCCTTCAGTTGTCAGGTCAACTGCCACAGTATTGAAGTGCTAATATTCTGATGATCTTTCATTACATATGGATTTTATAAAATGGCAATCAAGGTATTCAAAACAGAAACCACAATGTGCTTTTTTTCCAGAAGAGTGGGAAAAATCAATGAAAAGAGAAAAATGTGAGTGCTGAGGTTACTGAGATCTCTGGGCATTATAATAACAAATTTTGAGAGACCATACTCTTATAGCTTGTATTACAGCATGTTGTTGTAAATGCCCTGCTTGCATTTAGCTCATTAACCATAACTAAACAATAAATTGTTACCATGGGCATACATATAGGATAAATAGGGAATGCAGGATCTCAGCTCTTTATGGCTTCTGGCTTCTCTGGACACCTTTGAATAAAACTCTCTTGAATAGAGGATGCTGCTGTACTCACCTCTCACCTACATAAAGCATTTTACTTTATGAAGACATTTTTTAATCTCATGGCTAGAATTTTGAGGATTTTTCCCCCAGTTTTATCTTTAGTAATCATTATTCTAAATAGTATTCAAGTCTTTACTTGAATACCACCCTTGTGTGGGTTTCATTGACTACAACTTAATTTTCAGTACAATTCATAATTTCTGAAACTGTAGTTTGAGCCATGCCATTTTTGTCCATTCATCACAATGTGCCCATGTGCTGCAGTGAGCTATTGACTCATCTTCCTGGCTCTGCCTACCCACAGGGGAAAGGTCTCCCTGGATGAGCTGTCCTGGTCGACTTCTCACGAGGCTGACTCCACGTACAGAAAGACTTTAAATAAACCAGAACTATGTTGATATTTAATTCTCTAGCTCTAAGTTACTTTCTTAGAACATAACAAACTTCCTATCAGTTGGGAACTTAACTGATTAAAAAAAAAACATCTTTGGTCATCAACATCTTTTATAAGTTAAGCTTTTCTATGGGCTAACAATTAAAAAATAGTGGTGTGGACGACACATCATAAATGATATTTATAAACCTACTTTGCCCAGCCTAGCAATACATTCCTGACAATATGATACTTTCAAAACCATTTGGAGTCAGGGAGATGAGTTGGCACATAAATGTGCTGTCCATCAACACCTAGTGATCTGACTTCAATCTCTGTCCACGTGTAAAAACTTTGCTGTGAAGGTGGACACATGCAATCTCAGCCTTCTACACTGAGAAGGGACATCAAACAGGAAAAATATCCACCAGTCTCAGAGATCACCGGATCAGCTAACTTGAAGCAAACTGTTCACCAGAACAAGGAGAGAGATCCTGCCTCCATAAGGGAGAAGATGAGAACAGACTCCCCAAAGTGTCCTTTGACCCCCATAGCTGTGCCATGGCATTTTTCCCTACTCCTCTGAAAGAAATTAAAAGTTTTAATAAAAATGCGTTTTAACCAATGAGATTAGTTTTAGTAGCCAGGCTATTTACTGCTATGGAACATTCACTGGAGCCCAGTCTGGCTGAACCTTTTCTTAGGACTTTGTCCATAGTTATCATCACTTTCTAGAGTGTTTTCTCTGTACAGCCAGCTCTGGTTCATTCTTTAGCTTCCAACTTACACATGCCCTCCTTCTAGATGTCCTCTTTGGCTACACTGTCTAAAGAAGTAATCTGCAATGGTTGAATGTTTTCACTTGGATTTATGTTTGTGTTATTATTTCCCTTTCTTTCCCATCCCCATCCAACTGACTGGGACAATGTGTGCAGAGAAGCATATTGAGCGAGGTGGGAGGATAAAGACAGTATTTCTTTGGAAGACTCATGAAGGTTTTACAAGATAAGCACTGCCTGTATCGTGATGGAAGAGATAGATTATTCCTTAATCCGTGGTAGCTCAGGCAACCAGTGTCACCATTCAGAAAATGGTAACAGTTGCTCATTTTAGTCAAAGTTCTTCTTTGCTTTGTGTAGTTGCTGCCCATTTGTCAAACCCAAAGCTTTTACTACATTGAATTTATTTCTCTCTTCTGCTAATCACATTTCCCTATGCTCCTCTTAAGTAGAGAACTACATAGTCTTGTGGTAAGATTCCAGGCAGGAAAAGCAACACTGTAGCAATCTGCTGACCATGTAAGTCAAATCACAGATCACCTCCTGTACTTTGAAGCTTCCATTCCCTCTCTGAACCCATCTCACTTTGGAATGAGGTACATAGTAATGAGTCAGGATCATTGCTTTTATGTTCAGTCTTTTGCTCTTATTGCAGCCCTATTAGGTGTTATGAAGTCATTGGCAGTAAATAATATTGCAGGAACACTAGTTAGAATATAATGAAAACCTGAAGCCAGATAATGGGGAAAAGCTGAACTATCAGAAAGAGAAACAAACCACAACCACTTCTCACCCAGCCAACTCCTCAGGTCTTTCTCCAGGAATCCTCCAACTGCAAATCATTCTGTCTTTAGCCATCAGGAAAGAAAAGTGTGTGGGAAAGCTGAAAAATCCTCTTCTCTTTATCTGCCCAGCTCTCTTAACTTTCTCTTTCTACATTCCTAAAGCTGGGATTAAAGGGATGGGTTGCCACTTCCTGATCGGGCTTGGCTCTGTGGTCTCTTTTTAGGGAAAAAGGGGGGATATAATATAGAAATGATTAAAAAAGAAAGATTACTGGATCTACTTTAATCCCCAAAATAGCTGTTAATTTCAAAATATTTCACATTGGTATAGATGTTGAATTAGTAATACAAATTTAAGGTCAATTTTGTTATGCTGTATGTATATTTCTACTCTTGTTTAAGGTATTATGTTTATGTAACTCATTTTAAATTATAAAAATGCTGACTAATAGTCATCTATGATAACTAAACTTATAGTCATGCTAGTTAAGGTTTATTAGGTATACAAAGATATATTTCAATTAGATAGATAATCTTCAAAAACTTCAAAGACATACAAAAATTAAAATATTTTAAGAACTTAAACATTTCTGGACAGTGAGACAGGTCTGCTCCTGGGAGATAAATCTACTTCAAAAAGATGATGGGCATCAAAGAACTCCATGTAGAGTTTACTTTCTTTGCGGAAAAGTTAGCCACTAGACAAGAAATCGTTCTTGCCTCATCTGCCTGACAGTATGCTGTATAAACTAGACATGCAGGACCCATAAGAAAGTGACCTCTGAACTTTGACAGAATAAAGTTCCTTCAGGTTCCTGCTTCACAGAGAAAACTGTCAGACATTCTTCAGGACGCAAGGGGAAGCAACTGATGAACTATGCCAAAATGGGTGAAATAGTCCTTCAAATTTCTTCTTCAAAAAAAGTCTGCCAGAGAGTCTATGCCTGTAGGCTAAAGATAGATGCCTCAATGTTACAATAAAACTATAAGTGACTGTCCAGGCAGTCAAATGTCATCTCTGTCATTTCCAGATTTTAGAAGTTATATTTTCTGTTTACTTGGGTAATATTATATCCTTCTGTAGTCTTGATATGGTTAAAGATTGGATAATTATAATTATAGGTTTCCTTAGTTATAATAAAAAGTAAATTACATATAAAATTTAGACTCAAAAATAAAATAGATCATAAAATATTTTCTTTTTTAATGTTATTAAAGAGATTATTGTCAGATTTTATTTAATAAAATGAATGTTCAGTTACATTAATATATTTTTGCAATATTTAATCCTTTAAAAATATTTCAGTATAAAGCTCCTCATACTGTTTTTTGTCTTCTAATGGGGCTATGGCCCCTAGTTGCTATTTTTGCTTTTGGGTTTTTTTTCTCTCTCTCTTCTTTTATTATTAATAAAGTCTCATTTTTTAAATCCATGTATCCCCTTGTTCAAATGTCCTTCCTCTCCTGACCCTACAAGTCACTCTTCTCCCGATCTCCTTATCTCCTCCCCAGCAAGGACAGTAGGTCCCAAGGTCCCAAGGTGGCTTAGTTCAGCATCCACTCCAGGCAAATACACTTTCCTCATCCCCACATCAAGACTGGCTCAAGTGTTCCTCTGAAGGAAGTGGGCTCCAAGGTGCCAGTCCAAGGTGCTTGAGATCCCAAGCTGTTCAGTGGTTGTGGTTTGCAGCTTGCACATGTTTTGCTTTTTATTTAAAGTCCACTCATGAGTGAATACATTCCCTGCTTATCTTTCTGGGTTTGTGATACCTCACTCAGGAGGATATTCTCCAAATCCATCCATTTGCCTGCAAATTTTAGAATGTCATTTTTTCTTAATGCTGAGTAGTACTCCATTATATAGATGTACCACAGTTTATTAATCCATTCTTCAGTTGAGGGACATCTAGGTTGTTTCCAGGTTCTTTAACTTTACTAAATACAAATCGACTAAAAGTTATAACTATAATTCTTGCTTAATAACTGATTTATTATATAAAATTTTGCTATGTTAAAATTGGAACCTTCCATTTTGATTAGACAGAAAAGGGAAAGTGATGTGGGTCTTTCTGTATGCAGTGAATTATCATTGGATAATAAAAGAATTGTTTTGGCCTGTGGCAGGCTAGCTTATAGTCAGGTGGGAAATCCAAGCTTAGACAAAGGGAAAGGAGGACAGAGGCATAAGAGATACAATCCAGTCACCTAAGGAGCAAGATATAGTAGAGTACAGATAAGCCACTAGCCACATGGCAAGACAGGTTAATAAAAATGACTTAAGATGCAAGAGCCAGCTAGAAATAAGCCTGAGTCATAGGCCAAACTGTTTGTAATTAATATAAGCCTTTGGGTGATTATTTGAAACTGCTGGTCTGGACCTCCACACAAGACTGGGCCAAAAAAACAATTCTTACAAAAGATATTCCAGATTAATTTTATTAAATATATATGACCCTTTTTATGTCAAAAATAAAAAGGTTATAACTAATATAAGAAAAATGACATGTATAACATAAAAGCAATAATTATATCAGTAAGATAGATACTTACCAGTCCAAAAACAATTGACAAATTCAAAGAAAATATTCCATTGTTTATCCTGTTTTGCTGAGTACAAAAGACTGTATCTAATTTACTTTCTATCTAACTTATATTACTAACTGAAAACTATCTTTTAATATCTCTCAAACTTATACACTTTAAACTTTTAGTGAGTTTCTTTTATAACACTGTCACTAGAAAATTCTATAACTATCTCATCTTCAACTCCCTCAGAGACCATATAAGGAAATAATACTAACTAAACAGAAAATACAAACAAGTGACTTCCAAAAAAATGTGTAAAATAAAACACCTGGCTGCCTGGACAATCATGCAAGGTTCCTTTGCAGCATTGAAATATCCATCTTTGACCTTCAGGTCTAGCATATCTGAGAGACTTCACTGTGAAGCAAAATATTCTTAAAGATCTTCCTATCTTTTCCTGGAAAGATTTACAGTTCTTTTTTTGTATGTTCTCCTTGTTCATTTTGGACATCATACTGTCAGGAGTCGAAGCAAGGGCACTTTCTTGCCCAGTGGCTAACTTTTGCCACAAAGAAGGTCAATTTCATATAGAGTTTCTTTGATGTCCATCATCTTTTCTGAAGTAGATTGGTGCTGCTAGAAGCAGACATGTGTTATTCTCATAAAAATAAAAAGAACCTATGTTACTAAAATATTATCTAAAATATTAACTGAAAATGAACTGTATAAGTACATTATCTTGAACAAGCTTAGAAATTTATGTACAGTAACAAAATTAATCTCAACTTGTATCAATATACACAATTTATGTACATTATACAAAAAACCAATTCAATTTAAAGTACTTAAAACTAGTAATTGCTTTTTTATTGTGTCAATAAATCAATATTTCACAGCATAAATGAATGTAACAAATCTTTAACATTACACAATAGAGGACAAAATTAAAGAAATATTATTTTGTAACACAGATGAAGGAAAAGATACATTATCATACTCTCTGTGATGACAAAAATCAAATCATAGGATAAAAGAAAGATTTAAGATAAACAATAATACATGGAAAGTTTAGTCAAAGAAACTACAGCTGGAAATTCTCCCAATCTATGGAAACCATTGGACATTTAAACAGATAAATCACTTCAAACACCAAATAGTCACAATAAAAGAAAACTTTTAGTAACATTACATAGTGAAAGTGACAACATTAGAAAACAAAAGCACATCACTAATGAATAGATGTGATAAGAAAAACCACTAACTCACCTATGTAGGGAGAATCACCAGAATAACATCACTTCTCCAATCAAGTGTATTGGTGAGGGTTTCTATTGCTGAGAAGAGACATCATGACTATGGCAACTCTTAGAAAGGAAAACATTTAATTGACATAACAGCTTATAGTTTAGAGGTTTAGTCTATTCATGTCAGAGAGCAAGGCAGTGTGCAGGAAGATACGATGCTGGATACATCTTGATCAGAAGACAACAGGAAATTGACTATCTTTTGGGAGCATTTTCTTTCAAACCCCTATACCTTTTGTTCGTCAGTTTCCAAAGAGTAAGATTAAGGAGGTCATCAAAATTGCTATCGATGCTGGATTCCATCATCTTGATTCTGCTTCTGTTTATAAAACCGAAGATTATGTGGGAGAAGTAATCCAAAGCAAGATTGCCAATGGCACCACCCCTCTGCCAGGAGCCATCAGTGCAGAAGTGAGGCATTGTGTCATTTAACTATGTTCTGGTCTTGAGTTCTTGTGTACAATGACATCTCTCTCTCTCTCTCTCTCTCTCTCTCTCTCTCTCTCTCTCTCTCTCTTTCTCTCTCATATATATATAATATATGTACATATATATACATAACCTCTATGTCTTTCTCTATGAGATATTAGTAAAATTATTACATGACTTTGTCAAGGTCAAATTTTAGACCCAACATCTATATATCTTGAATGGCATACCCCCTCCAACTAGGCCTACAAGACACCACTTCTCCTATTATAGAATAACTAATAAATTTTCATGATCACACCCTTATAATTGTCTTCCTTATCAGCTCTCTAGTACTCTATATTATTATACTTATATTAATGACCAAACTCACTCACACCAGTACTATAGACGCTCAAGAAGTAGAAACTATCTGAACTATTCTCCCTGCAGTTATTCTTGTCATAATTGCCCTACCTTCCTTAGGAATTTTATACAAAATAGATGAAATTAATAACCCAGTCCTAATGGTGAAAACCATAGAACACCAGTGATACTGAAGCTATACATATACAGACTACGAAGACCTGTGCTTCGATTCCTACATGGTACCCACAAATGACCTTAAGCCAGGCGACCTTTAACTCTTAGAAGTTGACAACTGAGTAGTTCTACCCATAGAGCTCCCTATTTGAATATTAATTTCATTCGAAGACGTACTTCACCCTGAGTGGTTCCCTCTCTAGGCTTAAAAACAGACACTATCCCAGAGTGTCTAAACCAAGCCACAATCTCATCTAATCGCCCAGGATTATTCTACGGACAGTGCTCACAAATCAGAGAGAGAGGGTTAGGGTTAAGGTTAGGGTTTAAGATAAACAATAATACATGGAATATTAAGAGATTAATAACCAAGTCCTAATGGTGAAAACCATAGGACATCCCTAATGAGTGAGTACATCCTCTGCTTCTCTTTCTAGGATTGTGATACCTCACCCAGGAGGATATTTTCTATATCCGTCCATTAGCCTGCAAATTTTAGAGTATCATTTTTTTTGTTACTGCTGAGTAGTACTCCATTGTGTAGATGTACTACAGCTTGGTAATCTATTCATCAGTTGAGAGGCATCTAGGTTGTTTCCAGGTTCTTGCTATTATGAGTGAATAATGCTGCTATGAACATAGTTGAGCTAATGCTTTTGGGGTGTGAATGTGCATCTTTAGGGTATATGCCTGAGAGTGGTATTGCTGGACCCTTGGGGAGATTGATTCCCAGTTTTCTGGGAAACTGCCATACTGCATTCCAAAGTGGTTGAACAAGTTTACGCTACCACTAACAATGAAGGAGTGTTCCCTTTGCTCCACATCCTCTCCAGCATAGGCTGTCATCTGTGTCTTTTATCTTAGCCATTTTGACAGGTATAAGGTAATATCTCAAAGTTGTTTTGTTTTGCATTTCTCTGATAGCTAAAGTGTTGAGCATATTTTCATGTGCCTTTCAGCCATTTTTAATTCTTTGGCTGAGAAGTCACTTTTTAGTTCTGAGTCCTGTTTTTTAATTGGGTTTTTAAGGGTTTTGGGCTCTACTTTCTTGAGTTCTCTCTATATTTTAGAGATCAAACCTCTGTCACTTGTATGGTTAATAAAAATCTTTTCTCATTCTGTAGGCTGTCGTTTTTTCTTACTGACTGTGTCCTTTGCCTTACAACAGTTTCTCAGTTTCAGGAGGTTCCACTTATTGATTGTTGTTCTTAGTGTTTGTGCTACAGGTGTTATATTTAGGAAGTGGTCACCAGTGCCAATGTGTTGGAGGGTATTTCCCACTTTCACTTATGTCAAGTTCAGTGTAGCTGGGTTTATGTTGTGGTCTTTGATCAACTTGGATTTAAGTTTTGTGCAAGGTGATAGGTTTAGATCTATTTTCATTTTTCTACATACTGCCTTCCAGTTATGTGACGATACTATCTTTTTTCCATTGAATATATTTGGCCTCTTTGTCAAAACTCAAGTGTTCATAGGTGTGTGGGTTAATTTCTGGGTCTTCCATTCAATGCCATTGATCCACAAGTCTGTTTTTATGCCAGTATCAGGCTGTTTTTATTACTGTGGCTCTATAGTATAATTTGAAGTCAGGGATGGTGATGCCTCTTGAGATTCTTTAGTTGAGCAAAATTGTTTTGGCAATCTTGGCTTTCCTGTTATTCCAAATAAAATTGAGTATTTTTCTTTCAAGTTCTGTAAAAAATTGTGTTGCGATTTTGATGGGAATTGCATTGAATTGCTTTTGGTAAGATTGCCATTTTTACTATGTTGATTCTACCTATTCAGGAACATGGGAGTTCTTTCCATTTTCTCATATCCTCTTCAATTTCTTTCTTCAGAGATTTAAAATTTTTGTCAAACATAGCTGATACTTTTTTAATTATAGTTACACCAAGGTATTTAATGCTATTTGCAGCTATTATACAAGGTGATGTTTTCCTTATTTCTTTTTCAGCCCTTTTATCTTTAGTGTATAAGCAGGCTACTGATTTGAGTTAATCTTGTATCCTGCTACATTGCTGAATGTGTTTATCAGCTGTAGAAGATCCTGGTAGCATTTTGTGGGTCTCTTATGTATGCAATCATATCATCTGCAAATAGAGATATCTTGACCTCTCCCTTTCCAATTTGTACCACCTTAATCTCCTTTCATTCTCTGACTGCTTTAGCTAAAACTTTGAGAACTATGTTGAATAGATAAGGGGAGTAGTAATTGCTTTTTAAAAACAGATTCAATAATCTACCCTTATATCCTATCATATCTGTATCCCCTTTTTTTCCTTTTCAAACAAAAACACTGAACCTAAACTCCCTTTAATTTAATCTCTCTCTGATATTGTCACCAAATTCCAGGAAAGAAGAAACAGCATTAGAATTTGGTATCATAAAAAGCTGGAGATGCTACTCAGTGCTAACCAAGCATGCAGAAAGCCCTGGGTTCGACCACCAATGCTCTATGAATTGCTCCTGTTGGCACACACCTCTAATTCCTGCACTCAAAGGGAAGAAGTGGTGGCATCAAAGTCCCATGTCATCCTTAGATACATAACAAGTTTAAGGCCAGATTGACTATATCAGACTTCTTAAAAATAATAAAAAATAAAGCATACATACATAGTACACACAACATACACACATACATACATGCATACATGCACACACATCACTGGACTCACTATGAAGTAGTTATAGGCAGTACAGGCTCAGTGTCCATTAGCTTCTGATTACAATGCTGTCCTTTCTGTCTGTTCCTAGAATGAAGCATTTATCCCCACAGTAGTATGTCAACTTGTTAATCCAGCCAAGTTAGCCAGAGATAATAACACTAATCTATTAGAGCCAACAAATATTAATTTCATTCTTGAGGAAGGAATTATGATAATTTCTCCAAAAGTAAATACATCATTATTTGTACTTTTCTAGATTTCAAAACATGTACAAATAATATAATCCAGCTGTTCTCAACTATGTTTTAGTTTGTGGGGTCTGGCGTGGGAAATCCTGCATAGATCCTAACATTCAACAACATCATCATAACACAATTTACAGCCTGCTGCAAAAAAGTCTCAGCAATGACAGTGAGTGGCTGTCCACTCAAGATGTTGCTGTTATACATTGGAGCCCCATCCAGTAGAGAAAGGAATAGAAGAATGGAGGGAAGGGAGAGAGGAGGGAGAAAAGGAGGAAAGGAGGGAGTGAGGGAAGAGCAAAAGAGGGAAGGAGGGAAGAGAGAATAACATATCAAGTGCTTCCTATCTAAACTATTTTTAAAAGCTTCATTTGCTCTTCTCATGAAAATGATGATATTGCCCAATTAGGACATGTGCTTATTGCCATAAACAGCTCATGCTTTTCCATCTGTAAAGGGATATCATATGACCTCAGTAAGCTAATCCCTTTTTGGAAACAAAGGAAAATAAGCTGAGTATTAACCATGGTTTCATATCTAATATTTCCCAACAAATTGCTTATCTATATTCTGTAATTATGATTTACTGCAGATTTCTTAGCCCATAATTCTACTGATACTCTCACAAAATACAGCTATGTTTCTCTCCATGATGTAGGTACAGAATGTACCTGACAAATGAAGTTCTGACTTTAAACACATTTATTGGTGCCTACTTAAGTCTCCTAGTTGCCAATAACTTTGTTCTCTATTTGTAAGATAAAGCCTGTTGAAAATTAATATAAATCTCTTCTTTCATGTGTTCTATAGCTCTATGTATTTAAGTATTTTATCTATAATTTGGATTTCATAATGCTCTGAATAATATGTCATTGTTTTGCTTTTTTAATTTTACTCATATATATGTATATGTATCGATATATATAAACATCATTATATTATGAGGGTGTGTATGTATTACAGAATGTACCTAGAGGTTAGAATATGACTTAATGAATTGGTTCTCCTCTTCTACCTTTCCATGGGCTTAAGGGATCAAACTTGTGTTTGCACTGGAAGTTCTTTTTTCTTACGCACACATTAAGACAGGATCACATTTATTTTGGGTTGGTTTGAAGTCTCTATATAGCCAAATGGATTTGTACTTTCCTATTGCTGCCTCTAACTTCTGAAATTAGTTGTGATTAAAGGTATGTACATACCACCGTGTCCCATTTATGCATTGTTAGAAATTGAACTCTCATGTTGTGACTAACAGTCAATCACCGGACAAAATTAATCATATTCCAGCCCCCACATCCTCATTTCTGAGAGATAATAACCTGCATCTTTACTTGAGTGTTTATTGGGTCTCACATGTTTAGGTAAGCTATATATGTACACATCAAACTTATACAATGGGAAAAAAGCATCTTCATTAAATGATACTAGTGTAAATGGATGTTGGCATATAGAAGAATACAAACAGATACACTATGCACCTCAAGTCTAAGTAGATCAAAGACCTCTACATAAAACCAGTTACACTGTACCTAAGAGTAGAAAAAGCAGACAGTAATTTTGAATGCATTGGCACAAGAGACAATTTCCTGAATATAATACCAGTAGCACAGACACTGAGAGCAACAATTAATAAGTGGGGCCTCCTGAAACTGATAAGCTTCTGTAAGGCAAAAGGCACCATCAATAGGACAAAATGGCAGCCTACAGAATGGGGAAAAAATCCTCACCAACCTCACATTTGACAGAAGACTGATTTCCAAAATATATAAAGAACACAAAAAGGTAGACATTAAAAAACCCAATAATCCCATTTCTAAATGGAGCACAAATTTAAATAGAGAATTCTCAACAGAAGAATCTTAAATGGCCACAATACATTTAAGCATCCTTAGCTATGAGGGAAGTGCAAATCAAAATGACTCATATCATCTTACACCTATCAGAATGGCTAAGATCAAAAACTAATATTAACATATGTTGGAGAGGATGTGAACTAGAAGGAACAGTCCTCCACTGCTGATGGGAGTGCAAACATTTACAGCCACATCAAAAATTGGTATGGTGGTTTCTCAGAAAATTGAGAATCACTCTATTTTAATACCCAGTTATAAGATTCTTTGGCATATACCTAAATGATACTCATCATACCATAAGGGCACTTGCTCAACTATGTTCATAGCAGCATTATTTGTAATAACCAGAAACTGGATACAATCTAGATGCCCCTTAACTAAAGAATGGATAGAGAAAATGTGGTATATTTCATGGTGATATATTGTATATTTAATAAAAGAGTCTGGAATATCAGAGGACAGAACCACCACAGAGTCAAGCCATGAAGGTCAGAGAATGGTGACCCATACCTTTAATGCCATCACTCTGGAGGCAGAGATCTTATGGATCTCTGTGAGTTCAAGGCCAAACAGAGCCAGGTGGTGGTGGGGGGTGCAGCGCACACCTTTAATCCTAGTGCTAGGAAAGTTGATCAAGAAATTAAAATAGCTGGGGGGGGGAAGGAAAAACAAGGAGAAGAAAGCAGAAGTTCTCTTTTGCCTGAGCAAAAAGTCAGTCTGAAGACTTGTGGGACAGGACCTATCCCATTCAGCCTGAGGAGCTGACTGGGTGATAACTGGCTGTGGTTTGTTTATTTATCTCTCAGATATTTCATCTTTTCCCCAATACCTGGCTCTGGGTTTTATTATATATTAAAGAGAATTTGTGTAACATTCTGAAGTTGGTGATATCTCAAGAAAATTTAATTACATCTGTAAAGAGATCACTATAGCCTTTTGCCTGAGGTAGCCTGACTGCAGAGCCCTTTCTTCTATTAGCTGCTACACAGCCATGTCTTGGTATCTCAAGGTTCCTGTCAGCCTTCCTCAATTTGTGGATACCTCAAGTTTTATATTAAGTAATGTAGCATTCACATATCACCAAACATAACTTAATATACATAATAGAAGGTAAATGTTAGGCACATAGTCATTATATTAGATTGTTTCAGTTATAAACATAGTTATTGCACTAGATTATTTAAAGTTGACTGGCAGAGAGTTTTACTTGTTTTTGCTGAACTCATGGATACAGAGTCACAGTACTGATTCTGGCCAACGTGCAGCATTGCAGCAATGTCTTGTGACATTGAAGAGAAGCTTTGCCTTCTTCCCAGTTGATGTCAGAAAGCAGTGACCTCTGGGAATTCCAATTCAAAGTTTAACTTTGCCTAACTAACCAGCTAACAAAGCCCTTGGGGATGAAAATGTACAGCACTTTACACCTCAGTAGTCCTGGGTCATGGGGCGGCCCAAACTCTTACAGGAAATTTGTTCATTTATGGACCTTTCACTCTACTCTGTACTTTCACTGTGAAATGATTTTTTTTATGCAGTCAAAGAGTTTACTGGTAGGCTGTGATTAGTAGTTGTATTTTCGAACATTGTCTTCTATATTGTTAAACATTTGTGATTTTATGCAAATCTCTATGGTAATAAATTTCAGTGCTATGAAGAATAAGTCTAAAAATTAGTGTTTTTCTGAGCTAAGGTCATAGAAATCCTCCTGCTTCAGTCTCTGAAGTGCTAAGATTACAAGTTTGAAACACTGAACATCCCTCTGTAGAAATAGGTTTCTGGCCCAGTCTTAGTCCTGCAGTCCCACAGAGACACACAGACTCATAGATGCTTATATTAATTTTACACTGATTGACCTAGGGCCCAGGCATATAACTTGTTAACTCCTTCATCTTAACTCAACCCATGATTCTTATTTTGTTCAGCCATGCAGCTCAGTAACTTTTCTCAGAGCAACTTCTTTCCTCTGTGTCTCCTGGCATCTCTGCTCTGTTCTTCCTGTTCCCAGAGTTTTCTTGGTCTGGTAGCCCCGCCCACACTTCTTGTCTGCCTTCAGCCAAATAGCATTTTTACTAAACCAGTAGGTGGGACAATTATTTACAATGTAACAACATAATCCTACTACACCCCTTAATCACAGCTGCTGGCCTTCTCAAAGAACATGGTGTTATTGCATAAATCTGCATTATCTTCCCATGTTTTCTCCTACTATTTATTTCCTTTCCATTTTCTTTGTATTTTAGTCTTTTCCATTGGTTTTAAAAACTAACACAAAATAACAGCACTGCTCTCACATTAGAAAGCAAATTGTCTGTGCTCTCTGGGAAAATGAAGAAAACCTTGGTGCTTCAGGATCACATTCTACCTGCTTTTATCCCTGGGAACAGGAAAGCAGCTGTAAAGGCTCCTGCCATATAGGAAATACTGGTGCTAAAGGAACAGTTGCTGGTTTGTTTATTTCAAATTTCACAAAGAAAATGTCAAAGAGGTGAGTGTGGTTTCTTGTTTCTTTAATATTCTTTAAAAAAAAATTGTGCTTCCTGTGTCAAAGTCTAAGAAACTAGAACTTATTTAAGCAAATACACTAGGCAGAAAGAACTCAGCACAGGGTATTGTCACATGAGAGATCACAGAAGCCACAAAGGCTGAGTGACACAGTATCAGGGAAATGCTGCAGTTCCTGAATCAGACAGAAATGGGATGCTACAACCAAGGAATGCTACAACCACGAGGATGGCACAGACCTGGCCAGAGATGCTGATAGATAAACAAGAGGGAAGGAGAAGCATGCTCCCGCCTCTTTCCAGTACCATACATGAACTGAAATTAGCCAAAGGGAGAGGGCCCATTTCATACCAACACCCTGTTTCCCTTATGCTAGGCCCTTCAGTTATGAGTCTTTTCGCTGACTACCATCTACTACAATAAGAAGCTTCTGTGACCAGAGATAAGGGCAGAACTAAACTATAAATACAAAATCGAATATTTAGAAGGAGGGTAGTTTGAGATGTTTATAATTTGCTTTACTTATTCCTAGTTAACCTTACTGTGTAACTAAGTCTATCTAATTGTGGTGGTTATGAAACAAATTCTTAGTTACAATAAAGCATCAATTTGATTTAGTCCTATTTCAGATGCCATGTTTGGAATGTTTCGCCCCCTTTAAAATTCCTATCATAACTTAATTTTCAATGCAACTGAAGTGTAGTTTTTAGAAGGTGATTGCGTTATGGGAAGTTTGAGTTCTGAAGGCTTGAAGATTACTCTGTAAATGGGCTTGATAGGGGGTGGGAGATGGTGCAAATGATATGGCAGCTTTCCAGGTAAATATGAGGACCCAAGTTCAGATCCCTGCCCCAACACAGGAATATAAGTCTGCAATAGCAGAGAAGAGGAATGAATTCTAACTGAATCAGTGAGCTCTCAGTTCAGTGAAAGATCCTGTCTCAAAAAAATAAAGAAGATGTCACACACACGCACCCACACACACACCCGTAAATGCCCCCAAAGAAAAATCTTTGGGTTAGATGAAAGTATTACAGAATTGTTCCATGACCAAATAGGAATAAAATACAGTCAAAGTTAAACATGTGTTTCAGTTGTGTTCTGTCAGATACACAGAGCTATTTAAGCTTTCAGAAATTCAAGTGTCTTAACAATACGATTTTGTATTGTGAGACCTATCACTTATAATAAAAAATATGGATCTGAAGATCATTGCATGTGCATCCCTAATATCTTTGATATAGCCAATGCTGCTTGCAATGCAAGACACGCATTACCAGAAAAAATATAAGCAAAATAGAAAGCATTGTGTTGTGTGATTCAAAACCAAGTTATGCATCCACTCTACACATAAAGTATTTTCTTCACCCCTCAAAAATAACCCCATGTGACTGGAAACAACAAAGTCAGAAGAACTACTGGAAGAACTGACTAACATGTGAGAGGAAGAAAGGACCAGGGATGAAAAGATGGTTCAGCTAAGCATTATTGGATCAGTGGGACCATGGGACCGTCTGCTGCCTGCTCAGGAAGGGGATGGGGAGTTGTGGAGAAGAAAAAATGACCTGATGTGGTGGGAGGGGGAAGGGACCTTGAATAAGGATATACAGGGATAGAAAAAAATAATTCAGAGGGAAAGCTGAACACAAAGTAATTTTATGTGTAGCAAATTATTTGCATTATCACCCTTGATAAGTCATGCTTATGATTTTTATTTTCTTTATAGTTATTGTTAACTTATCAGCATTTTAAATTCAATTTACTGTTTTTCTTGATAAATACAAAATAAATAAAGAAGAAAAAAATTAAAAAAGAATTTTATCGCTATTAAAGATGTAAATTTAGTACTGTGCTAGAGATCACAGCCAAGATATTGCTATACTAGGCAAATGTTCTCCGACTGAGCTATATCACCATCTGTCTTTTATTGAGATAGCTGCCCACTAAATTCCCCAGATTATTCAGGAACTCACCATTCTCCTACCTCAGCTTCTAAATAGCTAGAATAAAAACCATCTATCACTATTACACAAAACATTTATTTCTAAGATTCTGTTCTGCTTTGTATTATTTAGACATACCTTTCTTGGGGTGTGATTGAGTCATGGAGCAAATTTTACTTTCTGTGGACTTTCTATGCCATCCAAGTTTCCTCCTGGGGCACTATCACCCACAGTCTGGTATTGTTAAATATTAAATCTGTTCCAAATATAGAAACTACAGTTGTTTGTTAAAAAAAAAAGAAAAGGAAAAAAAGAAAAGAAAAGATGGTTCAGGCCTGAGGACAGAGTTTAGATATCAGAACCCACAAAATGGTTGGCTGGCATGTAATTCCTTATCTCAGAGGGGAAGGTGGTCAGCTATCGTAGCCATGTGGAGAGACTCAGCTGTGTAAGCAAAGTGAATGTGCTGGAGGAAGGTTCCTAACACCAACATCTGGCCTGTAGGCATAAGCACACATGCATGTGTACCCTTCCTGCTAATTAACATACTTCTACACATGCATGCATGCCACATACACTCATAAAAGTGAAAACAAACGCAAATAGACATAAGGAAGTATATATTTCACTCAGAACAAATGGACACAATTTTTTTCTGAAAAGGTTCAGGCACTAAATATTTATGACTTTGGAGGCCAAATTTGAGAGGTCTTTCAGGATAACTCAGTCCACTGTTACAGCTCATATATAATTGGAGGATGTGACCATCTTCTAATAAAAGGATACTTTCAGTTGGACTTGTCTTATGACCCAAGGATAAATATTTTGGAGACTTTGTTCCCAATGTGGAAGTGTTGAGATAGTAGACCTATTCAAAGTGGGGTGTCTCTAGGTCATTGAGAACATGACTTTAAAAGGAATTATGAAACCTAAGTATGTCTGTGGCTTCCTGTTTCAAGTTATAACTTATTATAGCTGTCTCACACAATTTTTTTATTGTCATCTCCAACATTATGATGTCATTAATTTATCATCTATCATACTATACTATGCCACCATAGAGAGATCTCGGCACCACAATTACGATGATATAGGCATTATGCCCTTGATGTATCCCCCAAACTATGAATCTTGTGAGCTTTGTATTTAAAGGTTAGGCTTATTTAGTTATTCTTTATAGTAACAAAAAAAAAAAACTGCTCACAAATTTTATTTACAAACTCACTCTGTATACAGATTGTCCCAAGGTCTGGCTGACCCTGCTCACATGTCTGAATCACTATAATTTGATAAAGATAAAGGAATTATGAAGCTAAATTCTTTCAATCTGGCACCAATTAAAAGCACATCCAGATTAGAAAACATCCAGGTGCCAAGAAGATCCTCATTTTCTCGGGGGTTCCATTCTACCCCTATTTCCTGAGTCTGCTAAGGAAAGTATTTCTTATTTCAATTGCAATTTTTACCTGTGTCTTTATTTACAATATTTTTGTACCTCTAAAATTTGACTTGTAAAGCTAAATCAGAGCCAGCCATGTTCCTTTGTTCTTTGAGCAGTGGAATAGGAGCCTGACTTTATTTTCTGCCCATGAGAATGACACTCATGATAAAGATCAGGATCATAAGAAAAACAGCTGCCACAATTTATAAAAGCACTGTGCAAATAGTTTGTTTAAGAAAAAACAAGTGTTCTGTATAGAACTTTTATTGTTTTTACAGTCCTTGCCGGGGAGGAGATAAGGAGATGGGAGAAGAGTGACTTGTAGGGGCGGGAGGGGAAGGGCATTTGAACAAGGGGATACATGGATTAAAAAATGAAACTTTATTAATAATAAAAAAAAACGAGAAAAGCAAGAGGCTTTTTATTTATTTGTATGCCAGCTGAAAGGCACAGGAATTAAATTCGATTTACCTTTCTTCTTTTAACCTCAGCATGACAGATCTTTAAGGTATAAAGTGGATTTCTAAGAGAACAACTTGATGAACCAAGACATGTTTGAAATCTTCTTGGAGATTTAAGTACCACAGCCAATTTCCCATAAACAAAAAATAAAGAAGAAACCTAAGTCTAAGGAATTGCAGAAATGTCTAAAAGCAGAAAAAAGCCACTTTCTGGCCTAGCTTCCACTTCCTCCACAACCCAGACAAGTGGGTGGACCAGCTTTGCTGATGAGGGGCACAAAAGACCTTCAGAGGCTGCACCGAGAACTCTGGCTAACCCCTTGGCCAACATCTGATCCACAGACCAGAATCTCCCAAGGGTCAGAAGATATCATTGAAATACACAGGAAAGGGTCAAACACTGGCTCCCGACCATCAGCTCTGGCCTAACCTATTGTTTCCTCTAATTATGGTTATCCCCACATCAGGGTGGGAGAATGTTTTAAAATACTTCAGATTTCCTAGAATTTACCACCCACACAATATTTGATCTGGTAACTAGATTCTAGTTAGCATATTAGTAACACTGCATAGATTTTTAAAGTTAAGAAGCAAAATGCAGTGGTAAATATTAAATATGACGTTTCAGTCACATGACTTAGTCCCATGAATTTTAGTGACACAGGTTTCAAGCTCAAACCTATAGATGAGCAACATTACATTACAGTATTGCACTCACTAAGACAGCATCGTCCTGTAGATGTCAGATTTTTTAGGCAAGAGAAACATAGACCTTCGTAATGCAATGCCCAAACCAAGGTTCATGGTCAGCAAACAATCTAAGAAAGGTTCTTGCCACTAGGCTCCCCTCAAAATGCTTTTAAATCTTTCCATTTGGACAAACTATGAAGAAGATAATGAAGACAATTAGAGGTGCTTCTGTGTGGAGTGAAATACATTCCACTGCTAAGAACTAATCACATCTAGAAGCCAGGAAAGCATGGCCTCAGATTGATACCACTTGCCTTGAAATCGATGCAGTTTTGATAGAGCAGCTGTTCCTGCTAGCAATAATATGTTAGATACTAGAAGGGGTAGTAATGCAAGGTTAACAATTGCATGTGTCTTTCTTTATGGCACTTGGTAAAATATAAACAATTCATTTGTAGTTTGCAGGACCAAAAAAACATTGAAGGTCATCACACTATGCACTCAGTATGAAGCTAATATCAGCCCACAGTATACAAGAGTATACTTCCCATTAGTTATTTTCAGCAGAGTTAGAATGACTTTCTCTCATGCTGTGGGGCTCATGACCCTTGCATGTCATTAGCTTTCTAGGTGACATGTGGAAAAACAAAGATTTCATTTGCATTAGATATGAGCTTGTCAGTAAAAATTATTCACTCTATGAGATTTCTCTCAACACACATATGTAGTATGTATACGTGCGTGTGGTAGTATACATACATGTGTTAGTATGCATACTTGTGGAGGCCAGAGGACAACTTCAACCTTTATTCCTATCATGCTGTCTCTATATTTATTTTATTTTATTTTACTTTAAAAAGGGGTCTCTTACTATCCTAAAACTCACCAAGCAGGCTAGGCTAGCCAATGAGTCCCAAAAATACAAATGTCTCTGTCTCCTCAGGGCTAGAACTACAAGCCTATGCAAGAATACCTGGATGGTTTGTTTTTGTTTCTTTTTCTCTTTGTTTGTTTGTTTGTTTTCTTTGTTCCCCTTTCTTTCTAGGGAGGGTTCCTCAGATCCAGCTTGGATCTTTGTGCTTAAAAGGCAATCACTTCTATCAAGATAAATATCTCATTGTTCTCCCTTGGTAGAGGGAGGCACTGTGAGGTTAGAGAGAAACTTGGTGCTAAGGTAATACACAAGAACTCACAAAGATGACCCCTGCTAAGACTCCAATAGTGGAGAGGGAGCCTCAACTGGCCTTTCTCTATAATCAAATTGATGAACACCCTAATTGTCATTATATGACATCATCCAGCAACCATCGGAAGCAGAAGCAGAGATCCATAGCTAAGCACTGGGTTGAGCTCCCAGTCCAGCTGAAGAGAAAGAGAAGAGATTATATGAGCAAGGAGGTCAAGATCAGGATGAGGAAACCTACAGAGACAGCTGACCTGAGCTATTTGGAGGTCACTGTCTCTGGAGGACAGCCGGGGAACCTGCATAGGACTAAACTAGGTCCTCTGAATGTGGAAGACAGCTGAACAGTCTGGGCAGTTTGTTGGGCCTCTGTCAGTGAGACCAGATTTATTCCTGCTGCATGAACTGGCTTCATGGAGCCCATTCCCTACAGAGAAATACCTTGCTCAGCCTTGATACTGGGGCGAGGGACTGGGTCCTGCCTCACCTGGATATGTCAGCTGCATTGACTCACCCAGGAAGTCCTTACCCTCTCTGAGGAATGAATGGGGTGATGGGGTGGAGGAAAGCTCAGAGTGGACTGAAAAAAGGGGAAGAAGGGGGTACATTAAAATCATTTTAAATTAAAAAGAAACAAAAAGCAATCATTTCATTGACTAAGCTATCTCCAAATCCTTGTAATGAATTTTCAGGAAGTAAGTAAATCGAATAAATAGACATGACTGGCATAATACTTGGCTTCTAGTAAAGAAATATTTGACTTAATGTACACTTAAAAATATGTACAATCATGAGTCCCATAAAACATATAAACTTGTCAGTATTGCAAATATTATTTTGAATATCTAGGTTTTCAACAAGCAGAGGTGGATTTGAGGGTGCTCTATCTTACTACAGAAGAAGTAAATGCCATGTGCCCTGTGATTATGGGAAATTATTTATAAAAAGAAAAGCAGTAGAAATTTTTTTAAGGGCAACATGGGTAGAAAGAGCACAGCATTTGGTCACAAATTTTCATTTTGTGTAACTCCCCGGCAATTTTATTGGATGCAAAGTGAAATTAAAAAGTTATCTGAACATCACCTCCACGATGCTTGGAAATGAAGAGGATGTGAGTGTGGAAAGCAAAGATCCAAAAACAATCCTGATGACTGTCAGGCTGGATGTACCTGATCTGTCTGGCAATAAAACTGCTCCCAAAGCCACAGACTCCCTTTTCCAGGAAAGAAATAACTCAATCTCCTTGGTTTCAATCTCCTACTTGTGGTGTGACAGAAACTGACCCACACTGAGAAAATGCCTTTAGAAAATCTTTATGTGGGAGGTCAGGAGAATTGTTTCCAGCACATGAGAGACTGACAGTAATTTGTTGAGTGAGTTCATGCTTCTAAAAATATGGTTTAGGAGCCTGAAAGATGGCTGAGTTAGGGTAGACAGTCTTGAGGAATAACACTCAAGTTTGACCTAACACATGACAGTGTGTTAAATAAAATAAAAACATAGCTTGCTTTTTACTAATATAATAATGTTTATTTTTACCTTCATTTATAATATAGAAAATCACACATGATATTTTACTTCAGATAAATGTCTCAACTTTTTGGCTTCCTGCTGGCTTCTATTCTATTGGTGATACAAAGGTCTCTGTCTATTAGCTGCTGTCTATTTCAGCAACCTGACTCCTCCTCCTATTGCGATGTCAATTCTGCATTTTGCAGGAACTCATAGGCAAATCATAGACGTTTAGAGCTGAAACTGACCTTAAAATAACCCATATCAACCTTATCAGCAAACAGAATTCTGGAGGAGGAAGGTAAAGTGACAGTTATTTTCAACAGGATCTGAAGAAGATGTTAAAGGTGAGGATTTATGAAAGCAACAGAAAAAAATGTCAGGAGCCATTTTACCTGTCTAAAATTACCATATGTTTATGGTAGGTTAGTTTATTCCTTCACCAAATAAATATTGACATATAAGCTGCAGAAATATATCAAGGACTTATACTTTATTAAAGACTTAAACACTGAAGACAAAATAAAACTTGTATTGCAAATTATTTCATGAATGCTTTGGAGAGAGAGACATGAATGTCATTATCCCTCAACAGTAAAGAACAAGCAAGCAGAAAGCTCTAGGAAAATTGAATTTGAAAATATTTGCCTTAGCTTCTCTCCTACCGTCCAGCTTTTATCTCTTTATCTTTTAGTTTTTTTTTTCTGTTCTGCACTAAAATTGTCACATTTTTATTAACATAGCATGAATTATATCCACCAAAAGTTACTTAAACACAAGATTTTAACAAGTATTCTCCTAAGTTGATTTTGTAGAATGTTTCTGTCCCTTTATATGTTCTACAAAATATCTGCCATTGTTCCTTATTGCTACAATTTGATTTCGACACAAACCAGGGACTATAGCTTCCAGATGTTTATCTTATTGCCTGAAGCAGCAACCTCTCTCTTCAGAATCTCTTCGATTCCCAGTGCTTGCATCATTATTGCTATAGGTGTAGATTTGTACCTCCTATGATGGATGCTGCATCCAAAGGGAGAATTTCTCTTTGAGCCCAATCCCACAATGCTGTTTGTTTGAGCCTTTTTGTCTACATCCACGAGTTCCTTCCTTAAACACACCCCCTAGCCCCAGTGACTGCTTGTTTCAAATAGCATAGCCTATTTTTATAAGTAACCAGCTCCATTAGAATAAGAACAATACCATCTGAGAACAAAATTAATTAAATCTACTTTAAGGGCCCACAACTTAGAAGAATATTAAGGTGTTCTAGTGTGAACAACAATGACACATTAACAAATAAATATTAGGAACTGAAGCTGTAGCTCAGTGGTAAAGCATGTGACTATTTCAGTATAGAAGAGGAAAAAATTTAGAACACAGGCTGGTTGGCTCTAGTTCTTTGGGTTCAATCCTAAGTACCCTTAGGAAGAAGATTGAAGAGGAGAGAGAGAAGAGAGGGGAGGAGGAGGAGGAGGGGAGAGAGAGAGAGAGAGAGAGAGAGAGAGAGAGAGAGAGAGAGAGAGAGAGAGAATAAAAGCTATACCCAAAATTTGTTAGTAAGAAGGTATTTAGAAAACCCTGTGCCCACCCCCCACTTTAGCACTCAGGCAGAGCTGCCTACTGGAAGGTCCTTTGAAATGGAGTCAGCAGCAAGTCACTCTACAGGTAAACTGGGTCACTCCCTCAGAGACCTAATTCTGAAATCTACAACAAGTATTTGGAAATTACACTCTGGATCTGGCTATTGAATACGTCTAAATAGAGTGGGGGGAATCCAACGAAAATGTGCTGTGTTCCATGAGCTGGAAATCTGGGACAAGCCTTAAACTGGAATAGATGGCTGAGTGTGGTCACTTTACCCTGTGATAACCCACACAAGCAGAACCAGCACCATATCTCTTACACCCTTGCTGTAAGTTAAGTTCAGGAAATTTGTGACACCATAAAAAGATCAGACCTGAGAATAACTGGAATTAAAGAAGAATAAAAGCAGCTCAAAGGCATAGAACATAATTTCAAAAAAATCATAGAAGAAAATTTTCCCAAGCTAAAAAAGGAAATACCTATAAAAATACAAGAAGCTTACAGAACACCAAATAAAATAGAACCCCCCAAAAGTCTGCACACCACATAATAATCAAGCCACTATCCTTCTAGAACAAAGAAAAAATACTAAAAACTGCAAAGGGAAAAGGCCAATTACCTGTAAAGGCAGACCCATCAGAATAACACCAGACTACACAATGAAACAATGAAAGACAGAACGTCTTGGTCAGATGTTATACAGGCACTAAAAGAACATGATTTCCAGCTCAAACTACTATACCAAGCAAAACTATCAATTATCATAGATGGAGTAAACAACATATTTCATGACAAAACTAGATTTAAACAATATCTGTCCACAAATATGGCCCTACAGAAAGCACTAGAAAGAAAACACCAAACTAAAGAAACTATATATATACACCCATAAAACTATAAGCAATAGATAATCTCATAGAAGAAAAACCCAAAGAAGGGAAGTACATACCTACTACCACCAAAAATAGCAGGAAATAACAATCATTGGTCATTAATATTCTTTAATATCAATGGACTCATTCCTCCTATAAAAAGATACACCCTAACATGATGGATTAAAAAAAAACCAAAACCATCCTTCTGCTGCATACAAGAAACACACCTCAACTTTAAAGACAGACACAGGCTCAGAGTAAAGGGTTAGGAAGAGACTTTCCAATCAAATGGTTCTAAGAAACAAGTTGGTGCAGCCATCCTAATATCTAATAAAATAGGCTTTAAACTAAAATCAATCAAAAGAAACCAGGACAGACATTACTTATTCATCTCAAAAAAATCCACCAAGATAAAGTCTATTCCTGAATATTTATGCCTCCAACACAAGGACACATATATATGTAAAAGAAACACTACTAAAGCTTAAACATCACATCAAATGCCACACATTAATAGTGGGAGACTTCAGTACTCCACTTTCATCCTTGGATGGGTCAACCATACAGAAACTCAAAAGAGAAATAAGGGATCTAACAGATGTTATGACCCAAATGGAATTAATAGATATATACAGAACCTTTCACCCAAACACAAATATACATATTTCTCAGCATCCCTTGGAACTTACTCTAAAATTAGCCACATACTTGGTCATAAGCAACTATAAATATATGCAAAAAATGGGAGTAACTCCTTGTATCATATTAGACCACCATGGTCTAAAGTTAGAATTCAGCAACAACAAAAATCACAGAAAGCCTACAAATTCATGAAAAGTGAACATGAACCACTTTTGGGCCAAGGGAGAAGTTAAGAAATAAATCCAAGACTTCCTAGAATTCAATGCAAATGAATCCATATCATACCCAAACTTATGGAACATAATGAGAGCAGTGCTAAGAGGAAAACTCATAGCACTAGATGTCTATATAAAACGTAGAGAAATCCAACACAAGAGACTTAACAGCACACCTGAAAGTTTTAGAGCAATTAGAAGCAAACTCAGAGAGAAGGAGTGGAAAGTGGGAAATAATCAAACTTAGGGCTGAAATCAATAAAATAGAAACAAAGAAAGTAAAACAAAGAATCAATGAATCAAAGAGTTGGTTCTTTGAGAAAGTCTACAAAATAAATAAAACATTATTCAAACTAACCAAAAAACAGACAGACAGACAGAGAGAGAGAGAGAGAGAGAGAGAGAGAGAATCCAAATTAACAGAATCAGAAAGGAAAAGGGGGACATAACAACAGACACCCAGGAAATCCAGAGAATTTTCAGGCATTGAAAATCTATACTACACTAAAATAGAAAACCTAGAAGAAGTGGATAGCTTTCTGGACAGGTACCACTTACTAAAATTAAATCAAGATCAGATAAAAGACATAAACAGACATATAACCTCAAAGGAAACTGAAGCTGTCATTAAAAACCTCCCAAGTAAAAATGACCAGGTTTTTTTCATATTAATTTATTTTATTTTTTAATAATTTATTTTTATAAATGAAGTAATATTTTTTGTCCATGTATCTCTTTGACTAAGCTCCCTTCCCCCTGCCACCCCTTCCAGTCACACTCCCTTCTCCACATCTCTTTATCTCCTCAACAGCAAGGGCAGGAGGTCCAATGTGGCTTAGTTCAGCATCCACTCCAGGCAAATCCCTCTTCTTCACCCAACATCAAGACTGAGTCAGGTGTTCCACTGGAGGGAGAGGGATCCAAGGTGCCAGTCCAACGTGTTTCAGATCCCAAGTTGTTCAGTGGTTGTGGTTTGCAGCTTGGACATGCGTTGCTTTTTCATTTTTGTTTAGAGTCCACTAATGAGTGAGTACATATCCTGCTTTTCTTTCTGGTTTGTGATACCTCAATCAGGAGGATATTCTCCAAATCCATTCATTTGACTGCAAATTTTAGGATATCATTTTTTCTTACTGCTGAGTAGTATTCCATTGTGTAGATGTACCACAGTTTGTTAATCCATTCTTCAGCTGAAGGGCATCTAAGTTGTTTCCAGGTTCTTGCTATTACAAATAATGCTGCTATGAACATAGTTGAGCTAATGCCACTGGCGTGCAACTGTGCATCTTTAGGGTATACACCCAGAAGTGGTATTGCTGGATCCTTGGGGAGATTGATTCCCAGTTTTCTGAGAAACCAACTTACTGAACTCCAGAGTGGCTAAACAGGCTTACATTCCCACCAACAATGGAGGAGTGTACCCCTTGCTCTGCAACCTCTACAGTGTCTTGTTCTGCAACCTCACCTATGTCAACTAAGCCTGACAGGCGTAAAGTACTATCTCAAAGTTTTTTGATTTGCATTTCTCTGATGGCTATAGAAGTTGAGCACTTTTTCAAGTGCCTTTCAGCCATTTGTAATTCTTCTGCTGAGAATTCCCTTTTTAGTTCTGAACCCCATTTTTTGATCGGGTTATTCAAAGTTTTGGGCTCTAGTTTCTTGAGTTCTTTCTATATTTTAGAGATCAGTCTTCTCTCACTTGTAGGGTTGGTGAAAATCTTTTCTCATTCTGTAGGCTGTCTTTTTGTCCTATTGACAGTGTCCTTGGCTTTACTGAAGCTTCTCAGTTTCATGATGTCCCACTTATTGATTGTTGTTCGTAGTGTGTGTGCCACTGGTGTTATAGTTAGGAAGTGGTTGCCTGTGACTATTCATTGGAGGGTATTTCCCACTTTCTTTTCTATCAAGTTCAGAGTGGCTGGGTTTATGTTGAGGTCTTTGATCCATTGGATTTGAGTTTTGTGCAGGGTGAGAGGCTTGAATCTATTTGCATTTTTCTACACACTACCATCCAGCTATGCCAACACCATTTGTTAAAGATACTATTTTTTCCATTGAATATTTGGGGTCTCTTTGTCGAAGATCAGGTATTCATAGGTTTTTAGGTTAATACCCAGATCCTCAATTTGATTCCAGTGATTCACAAGTTTGTTTTTATGCCAGTACCAGGCTGTTTATATTATTGTAGCTCTATAGTATAACTTGAACTCTGGTATGGTGATGCCTCCTGAGGTTCTTTTGTTGAGTAAAACTGTTTTGGCAATTCTGGCTTTCCTGTTATTCCAAATGAAGTTGAGTATTGTTCTTTCAAGGTCCATAAAATATTGTGTTGGGATTTTGATGGGAAGTGCATTGACTCTGTCGATTGCTTTTGTTAAGTTTGTCATTTTTACTATGTTGATCCTACCTATCTAGGAATATGGGAGATCTTCCCATTTTCTGTTATCTTCTTCAATTTTTTTCTTCATTGGTTTAAAATTTTTGTCAAACAGATCTGTTACTTCTTATAGTTACACCAAGGTATTTAATGCTATTTTTAACTATTATAAAGGGTGATGTTTCCCTTATTTTCTTTTCAGCCCTTTTATCTTTAGTGTATAGGAGGGCTACTGATTTCTTTGAGATAATCTTGTATCCAGTTACATTGCTGAAGGTGTTTATCAGCTGTAGAAGTTCCCTGGTAGAATTTTGTGGATCACTTATGTATACAATCTGGAGGGAGAGGGATCCAAGATGCCATCTATCTCCAGATAGAGATAGTTTCACTTCTGCTTTTTCAATTTGTATCCCCTTAATCTTCTTTTGTTCCCTTATTGCTTTAGCTAAAACTTTGAGAACAATATTGAATAGATAAGGTGAGAGAGGACATTCTTGTCTAGTTCCTGATTTTAGTGGGATTGCTTTGAATTTTTCTCCATTAAGTTTGATGCTGGCTGTCAGCTTCTTGTAAATCGCCTTCATTATACTTAGATATTTTCCCTGTATTCCTAATCACTCCAGGACTTTTATCATGAAGGAGTGTTGGATTTTGTCAAAGGCTTTTTCAGTGTCTAAGGAGATGATCATGTGGTGTTCTTCTTTCAGCTTGTTTATATGATGGATGACATTTACAGTTTTTTATATGTTGAATAATCCCTGCATTTCTGGAATGAAGCCTACTTCATCATGGTGGATGATATTTTATATATATTGTTGTATATAGTTTGCCAATATTTTTTTAAGAATTTTAGCATCAATATTCATGAGGGAAATTGGTCTGTAGTTCTCCTTCTTTGTTGTGTCTTTGAGCAGCTTGGGTATTAGGGTAATTATGGCCTTACAAAAGGAATTAGGCAATATTCCTTCAGTTTCTACTGCGTGAAATAATTTGAGGAGTAATGGTAATAATTCTTCTTTGAATGTCTGGTAGAATTTTGCACTGAAACCATCTGGACCTGGCCTTTTTTTCTTTGGGAGGCTTTTAATGGCAGCTTAAATTTCCTTTAGGCTTATAGGTCTGCTTAAGTAATGAATTCTGTCTTAATTTAATTTTGGTAAAAGGTACCTGTCCAAAAAGCTGTCCATTTCTTCTAGGTTTTCCATCTTTGTGGAATATAGATATTCAAAGTATGTCCTGATAATTCTCCAAATTTCCTGGGGGCCTGACTTTATGTCCCCCTGCTTATTTCTGATTTCATTGATTTGGACGCTTTCTCTCTGTTTTTTGATTAGTTTGGCTAAGGGTTTATCTATCTTGTTAACTTTCTCAAAGAACTATACTTTGATTCATTGATTCTTTGTATTGTTCTTTTTGTTTCAATTGTATTGATTTCAGCTCTAAGTTTGATTATTTCCTGCCGTCTACTCCTTCCAGGTGAGTTTGCTTCTAATTGTTCTAAGGCTTTCAGCTGTGCTGTTAGTTCTCTAGTGTGAGATTTCTCTAGGCTTTTTATATAGGCATCTAGTGCTATGAATTTTCATCTTAAGACTGCTTTCATTGTGTCCTGCAAGTTTGGGTAAGTTGTGGATTCATTTTCATTAAATTCTAGGAAGACTTTGATTTCTTAATTTCTTCCATGACCCTGAGGTAGTTCAGCTGAGTGATGTTTAGTTTCCATGAGCTGATAGGCTTTCTGTGATTTTTGATGTTGTTGAACTCTAATTTAAGGCCCTGGTGGGCTGATATGATACAAGGGATTATTTCTATTTTTTGTTATCTGTTAATATTTGCTTTATGACCAATTATGTGGTCAATTTTAGAGAAAGTTCATGAGGTACTGAGAAATATGTATATTCCTTTGCATTTGGGCAGAAGCTTCTATAAATATCAATTAATCCATTTGCATCATAACCTCTGTTAGACTCCTTATTTCTCTGTTGAGTCTCTGTCTGGTTGACCTATCCAGTGGTGAAAGTGAGGTATTGAAGTCTCCCACTATTAGGGTGTGGGAATTGATATGGGATTTGAGCTTTAGTAGTATTTCTTTTACATAAGTAGGTGCCCTTATATTAGGGACATAAATATACAGGATTGAAATCTCCTCTTGATTAATTTTTCCTGTGATGAATAAGTAATGTCCATCTTGGCCCCTTTTACCTGACTTTAGTTTAAAGTCTACTTTGTTAGATGTTAGGATGGCAACCCCAGCTTGTTTCTTAGGGCCATTTGCTTGAAAAATCTTTTTCCAACCCTTTACTCTGAGTCTATGTCTGTCTTTAAGGTTGAGGTGTGTTTCTTGTATGCAGCAGAAGGATGGCTTCTGTTTTTTAATCCATCTTGTTAGTATGTATCTTTTTATAGGTGAGTTAAGTCCATTGATATTAAGGGATATTAGAGACCACTGATCAATGTTTCCTGCTATTTTGGGTGGTAGCTTGTATATATTTCCTTTCTCTGGGCTTTTCTTCTTGGTATTATTGGATTATTGTGTTTGTGGTTTCATGGGTGTATCTGGGATCCTTAGGTTGGAGTTTTCTCTCTAATGCTTTCTGAAGGTCCATATTTGTAGATAGGTATTGTTTAATTCTGACTTTGTCATGAAATATCTTGTTTACTCTATCTATGTTGATTGATAGTTTTCCTGGCTATAGTAGTCTAGGTTGGCAGCCATGTTCTTTTAGTGTCTGTATAACTTCTGACTAAGCCCTTCTTGCTTACATCATTTCCATTCAATAGTCAGGAGTTATTCTGATGGGTCTGCCTTTATAGGTAAGTTGGTCCTTTTCTTTTGCAGCTCTTAAATTTTTTTCTTTGTTCTGTATTTTTTTGGTGGCTTGATTATTATGTGGCAAGCAGACTTTTTTTGAGGGTCATATCTATTTGTTGTTCTGTAAGCTTCTTGTATCTTTATAGGCATCTCTTTCTTCAAATTAGGAAAGTTTTCTTTTATGATTTTATTGAATACATTATCTGTTCCTTTGAGGTGGTATTCTTCTCCTTCTTCTATTCCTATTATTCTCAGGTAAGGTCTTTTCATGGTGTCCCAGATTTCCTGAACATTTTGTGTTATGGCTTTTTTTGGTTTTAGTATTTTCTCTAACTGATGTATCTGTTTCTGCTACGGAGTCTTCCACTCCAGAGATTCTCTCTTCCATCTCTTGGATTCTGTTGGTTATGCTTGTATCTGTAGTTCCACCTCTTTTCTTCAGATTTTCTTTTTCCACCTTTGCCTTATTTTGTTTTTTCTTGTTTTTATTGCTTCTATTTCAGTTTTTAGTTCCTGGAATGTTTCATTTTTTACTTTACCCTTTTTTGGTTTTCTTTCAAGGATTTGCTCATCTCTTCCAATTTTTGTTTGTATTTTCTTCTATTTCTTTAAGGGAATTTTTTTTATATTTTCTTTGAAGGTTTCAATAATCTTCATAAAGGTGTTTTTGCCATTGTTTCCTTCTGTTTCCTCTTCATTGCTCTGTTCTGATCTTGTAGTTGTAGAACCACCAATTTCTTCTTGTGTTAACTCTTTGTTCTTTATATTATTATATGTATTTTTGCACTGGCATCTGCCTATGGCTTCAGGTGTTTCACAATAAGGCAGCTCCTAGTCAGTTGTGGCAAGAGGACTTGTGTGTCCCCTGTCTCCTCTGAGCAAGTGGTCTGCTCCATCTCTGACTCTGCTCTGAACAGGGGTCTGAATTTCAAAGCCTCAGTTCTTCTCTGATGATGCAGTTTGCCATGGAGGTGGGGCCTGGCAGTGCAAGGTCCCCTCTTTTAGTTGTGACTGGTGGAGACCCTCACCACCAAACTCTAGCTCCTATCTGCTACGGAGCACTGAGATCAGACTCTAGGGATTGATCCCGGTGTGGAGAGGAACTATCTGGATGGGTGTTTCAGGTGCTGGAATCTCAAAATGCCCAGGTTTTAAAGAAGAACTAATACTCCTCAAACAGTTCCATATAATAGAAACTGAAGAAACATTGCCAAACTCTTTTCATGAGGGCACAATCACCCTGAAACCCAAGCCACTCAAAGATGCAACAAGAAAGAGAATTACAGACCAATCTCCTTCATGATCAATGATGCAAAAATATCCAATAAAAATCTGGCAAACCAAATTCAAAAACTGTCAAAAAATTCATCCTCCATGATCAAGTAGGCTTCATCCCAGAGATGCAGGATGGTTCAACATACAAAAAACTGAGAATGCCATCCATTACATAAACAAACTGAAAGAAAAATCCACATGATCATCCCCTTATATGCTAAGAAAACCTTTGACAAAATTCAACACTTCTTTATGATAACAGTCCTGGACAGATCAGGAATACAGGGAAAATATCTAAACATCATAAAGGTGATATACAGCAAGCCGACAGCCAACAGCAAACTAAATAGAGAGAAATTTGAAGCAATCCCACCAAAATCAGGAACCAGACAAAGCTGTACCCTCTCCCTTTATCTATTCATCATAGTTCTCGAAGTTTTAGCTAAAGCAATAAGATAACAAAAGGAGATTAAAGGGATACAAATAATACTCTAATTGTCCTGATCTCTATTATCATTGCCATAGCTTTTCTCACTCTTGTAGAGCAAAAAATCTTAGGTTATATACAACTACGCATAGAAAAGAAGAAGTGAAACTATCTCTATTTGAAGATGATATGATTCTATACCTAAGCGAACCACAAAATTCTGCCAGAGAGCTTCTACAGATGATAAACACCTTTAGCAATGTAGCAGGGTACAAGATTAACTCAAAGAATTCAATAAGTATAAAAAGGCTGAAAAAGGAATAAGAAAAACATCACTTTATGTAATAGCTGCAAATAGCATTAAATATCTTGGTGTAACTCTAACCAAAGAAGTAGAAGACCTATTTGACAAAACTTTAAGTCCCTGAAGAAGGAAATTGAAGAGGATATCAGAAAATCAAAAGATCTGCCATGTTCCTGGATAGGTAGGATCAACAAAGTAAAAATGGCAATCTTACTAAAAGCAATCTACAGATTCAATGCAATCCTCATCAAAATCCCAACACATTTTTTTACAGACCTTGAAAGAACAATATTCAACTTCAAATGAAATAACAGGAAACCAAGGATTGCCAAAACAATCCTGCTCAATAAAAGAACTTCAGGAGGCATCACCATCCTTGACTTTAAGCTATACTAAAGAGATACAATAATAAAAACAGCATAATACTGACATAAAAACAGCCTTGCAAGTCAATGAAATCAAATTGAAGACTCTAACTTTAACCCACACACTTTTGAACACCTGATTTTTGACAAAGAAGCCAAAAATAGACAATGAAAATATTTTAGTATCTTCAACAAATGATGTTGGCATACCTGGATAATACTATGTAGAAGAAAGCAAATAGTTCCATCTATCACCCTGAACAAAATTCAAATTCAAGCAGATCAAAGACCTCAACATAAAAACTCAGCTATACTAAACTTGATAGAAAAGAAAGTGGAAAATACCTTTCAACGCAGGGGACTACTTTCTAAATAGAACACCAGTAGCACAGACATTAAGAACAATAATTAATAACTGGGACCTCCTTAAACTGAGAAGCTTCTGTAAGGCAAAGGACACAGTCAATATGACAAAATGACAGCCTATAGAATGGGAAAAGATCTTCACCAATCCTACACCTGACAGAGAACTGATCTCTAAAATATAGCAAGAACTCAAGAAAATTGAGGCCAAAATCCCAAATAAAAAATGGTGTTCTGAGCAAAATGGAAATTCTCAACAAAAGAATCACAAATGGCTGAAAGACACTCAAAAAATTGTTCAAAATCTTTAGCCATTCAAAAAAATGCAAATCAAAACAACTTTGAGACACCACCTTACACCTATCAGAATGGCTAAAATCAAAAACAGATGACAGCCTATGCTGGAGAGGATGCTGAGCAAGGAGAATACTTCTCTAATATATAACTATATTATATTTTAAACACTCCTTCATTGTTGGGGTGAGTGTAAACTTTTACAACCACTTTGGAAAGGAGTGTGTTGGTTTCTCAGAAAACTGGGAATCAATCTACCCAAGGATCCAGCAATACTAGTATTGGCATATACCCAAAGGATGCATATTTTTATCCCAAATGCATTAGCTCAACTATAATCATAGCAGCATTATTCATAGTAGCAAGAAACTGGAAACAACCTAGATGCCCCTCAACTAAAGAATAGATTAGCAAACTGTGGTACATTTACACAATGGAAAACTACTCAACAATAAAAAAAAGACATAAGTTTGCAGACAAATGGATGGATTTGTAGAATATCTTCCTGAGGGAGATATCACAAGGCTAGAACCATAAGCAAGGGATTTACTTACTCATAAGTGAATTTTAGATGAAAAGCAAAGAATACCCAAGGTGCAAACCACAAGCCCTGAACAACTTAGGATCAGAAGGAACTTAAAAGAGACTTCCAGCAATCCTTCTAGGAAGAGAAAATAGAGAAGGTTTCCTTAGTAAATTGGGATCATAACAGGCAGTGGCAAAGGAGAGGTAGGAACAAATTATAAGAGAAGGAGATGGTTGAGAAGAACAACAAAATGGTAGAAAAACGATGGATGTCTTGATAGAGGGAGCCAATGTGGGGTTGGAAAGAGACCAGGTGCTAGGGAAACCTCCAAGAACTCATAGGATGTCCCTGCCTAGGTCTCCAACCAACAGTGGAGGGGGTGCCTAAACAGGACTTCCCCTATCATCAAATGAATGACTATCCTAAGTGTCATTATAGAGCCTACATCCAGCAATAAATAGAGGTGGAAGCAGAGATCCATAACTAAGCACCAAGTCAAGCTTCCAGTCCAGCCAAAGAGAGAGAGATGGGAGAGTGTATATGAGCAAAGGGATAGGGATTATGAGGAGGAGTCCCACAGAGATCACTGCTTGAAGTTCTGGGGAACTCACTGAATCAAAAACAGTGACTGGGGAACCATCAGGAAAAGGAACTAAACCCTCTAATAGTAAATGACTGTTGATTGGCATGAGCAGTATGTGGAACCTCATGAAGTAGGATCAGACTATGTTCCTGTTGTATGAACTGACACCTGAGAGCCCATTCCCTACAGAGTAACACATAACTCAGTCCTAATATTGGGATGAGGGATTCAAATCTACATCAAATGGATACTCCAGAATGAACTGACCCACCTTGGGACTTCTTGCCCTTTGGGGGAAATAATGGGGAGATGGGGTGGGGGAAGGCTAAGGGATGACTGAGAGGAATTGGGAGGAGAGAAGGGAGGGTGAGCAGAGTAATACATGGGAAAAAAAACCTTTTTCAATGAAAAAATAAAATAAAAGATGAAGAAGCAAAATGTATTACAGGTCACTAGGGGAAACAGACTAGTGAGAGTCTAGTGGACTTCATTATGATACAGTAGTCATGTAGCCAATCAGAAGGGAGAAAAGTTTCTAGACATTCTAAAGTGTGTGGCTTAATTTGATTATGATGTCAGAGAATGATGTGGGATGTCTTTCTGTATGCTGTGAATATCATTCGTTAATAAAGGGACTGTTTGAGCCTATGACACGCATCTTAGAAGGAGGTTCAAAATCTGAGCATAGATAAAAGGGAAGGAGGGCAGAGTCAAAAGAGAAGTGATCCAGCCACCCAAGAAGCAAGATGTAAATAGGTGAGCCACAAGCCATGTGGCAAGACAGATGAATGGAAATGGGTTGAGTTAAGATGCAAGAGCTAGCTAGCAATATGCCTGAGCCATAGGTCAAGCAGCATGTAATTAATATAAACCTCTCAGTGTTTCTGTGGAACTGCAGGTCTGCAGGTTTAGATCATGGTCTGGACTGGCCAGAAACCTCATATTATACATGGCATCCCTGGATGGGCATGTACACCCACATAAAGCCTGAAAAGGGTTAAAAAGAGTTCTAGAGCACAGAAAGGGAGCCAAAAGCAGCTTCTGAATTGTGTCTCTCAAGGTGCTGTGGTACAGAGACTGAGTAGTGTACCAGCTTGTATTACAAAATGGCAGGTTTGCAGCGGTCAGTTTAAGCTGCAACAAGGCCAGTTCCTGAAGTCTCACAGAAGACTTGGTATAAGCTACAAACTGCATATGATGTATTTAAGGTTTCTGTTCATATTGAACAAAAAGGGAACAGAGTCAAAGATGGTTTCGTGGTAGCAGTCTTCTCTGGGACTGCTCTGTTTGCTGGCAGCAAGCAGATGTGTGGCTCCTTTAAGAGAGGCTTCCTGACTCAGGTTTGGCTTCTTTAACAGGCCATACTGCTAAATATTTAAATGGAGTTTATGAGCAGCAGGCCATGTTGCTCTACTCAGTGACAGTGTGGACCCTAAGATTTCCCAGAGTTGGGGTGGTAAATAGCTCTATAATATTTAATATTGTTTCTCAGAATTAGATAAGTATGGTTCTGTTATCTCCTCCATTTTGAAAAGCTGAGTCAGTGGTCAAAGCAATCCTTTACAGTCTAACATTTTAAAGGATCTTCTGGTTTAAAAAATGATTAAAATAAGCAATAAAATAGATTCAGGTGGAGAAAAGCTCTAAATGGGTTACAATGTATATGAAAATGTATATGTAGCCTGGAAGAGAAAAGAAAAAGGGTAAAGAAAATTCTTAAAAAAGAGAAATAGAGTAATAAAATATAATAAGTCATGTAAAGAAGGAAAACACACAAAAAGTCTGGACTATTGTTATTATTGTGTTTTCTCTTAATTTTTTAACTGTTAATGAGCCAACTACAGAAAGACATTTGATTGCAGAGGCTGCTAAGTTAAACAAACATATATATATATATATATATATATATATACATACATACATATATATATATTTAAAGTATCTTGACTTTGAAATTTGGGTCTAAGAATATGTTGCTTTGGAAAAGCGGTTCTACTTTTGTTTCCACAGAATATGAAAACCTGTGGATTGTTTCCAGGCTAATATGGTTTAATCAAGAAAAACTCTCTGAAAAATCTCTGATGAGAAGAGATGGTCACATCAGCTTCAAAGCTGCCAACTAAGATGATCCAGCTTCAGGACCCTCATAAGATTGCCAGTGCCCCTCAATCAGCAGAAGTAGTAATGAAAAACTATGCCCAAATACCCAAAATATTGTTTATTAATGTTTTCACTCAAATGGCTAATGGTCATAGTCAATCTCTTTCTAAGAAAAAATAAAGGATATGATATAGGAATGATTTAAAAAGACAGATTATTGAATTTACTTTAATCCAAAAAATAGCTGTTAATCTCAAAATATTTTAAATTGGTATAGATTTTGTTTTGTTGATACAAATTTAAAATTAATTTTATTATACTGTATTTATATTTCTACTCTTATTTAAGATATTATGTAAATGCAATTTCTTTAAAATTGTAATGTACAATTAGGAAATGCAGATTAATAGTTATCTATGATGACCAAACTTATAGTCATGTTAGTTAAGTTTATGTAGGTATACAAAGATATATTCCAATTAGATAGATAATCTTCAGGCACTTCAAAGACCTACAGAATATGGCATTTAAAATATTTTAAGAACATAGACTTTTCTGGACAGTGAGACAGATCTGTTCCTGGCAGCACCAATCTATTTCAAGAGAATGATGGGCACTGAAGAAACTCCATATAGAATTTACTTTCTTTGTGGCAAAGATTAGCCACTGTTCTTGCCTCTACCTGACAGTATGCTATATAAACTAGACATACAGGACCCATAGGAAAGTGACCTCTGAACATTGGCAGAACAAGCTGACATGGTCCTTTAGGTTCCTGCTTTGCAGAGAGAACTACCAAACATTCTCCAGGACACAAGAAGAAGCAATTGACAACCTATGCCAGAATGTGCAGAGCAGTCCTTCAAATTTCCTGTTTCACTGAAAGGTATGCCAGAGACTCTGGGCCTGTAGGCTCAAGATGGATGATGTCCCAACATTACAAAAGAACTTTGGGTGACTGCCCAGGTAGCCTGATGTCATCTCTGTCATTTCTAGGTTTTGGAAGTTCCTTATACTTCCTGTTTACTTGGGTAATATTATATCCTTCTGTGGTCTTTGATATAGTTGAACATTTGATAGTTATAAGTATAGTTTTTCTTAGTTACTTTAAAAGGTATAATAGATATGAACTTTATACTCACAAAGATAAGGCAGATAATAGAATATTTTCTTTATTTTTGCTAACTACAAATAGACTAAATACTGTAACTATAATTTTGCTTGATACCTGTTTTTGTTATATGTAATTTTGCTATGTTGAAATTGAAACCTTCCTTGCTGATTAGAATGAAAAGGAGAAGTGATATGGAATGTCTTTCTGTACACTGTGAGTTCATTCATTAATAAAGTAACTGTTTGGGCCTATGGCAAGCATTTTAGAAGGAGGCAGGAAATCTGAGCACAGATAAAGGAGAAGGAGGGCAGAGTCAGGAGAGACATGATCCAGCCACCAAAGAAGCAAGATGTAAAGAAATAGGTGAGTCATGAGCCATGTGGCAGGACAAATTAATGGAAATGGGTTGAATTAAGATGCAAGAGCTAGCTAGCAATATGCCTGAGCCATAGGCTGAGCAACATGTAATTAAAAGAAAAAAAAAAAGAAATCAGCATGGGGCATTCTGAAAAAGAAAATAAACAAGAAAAACAAAAACAGCTAGCAGGTCATGGTGAAGCCTTTAATATCAGCACAATAGGGAGGTAGATCCAGGCCAACCTCTGTGAGTTCTAGGCCAGCCTGGTTTACAGAGTAAGTTCCAGGAAAGTCAGGGCTACCCAGAGAAACCTTGTACCCCCCCAAATCCCTAAAAATAAAAGGACCATATGACATAGTTCTGCTACTTCTAGCCATGTGGCCAATGGATACAATACAACAAAGGTACCTAAAACCTGTATTTATTGCGGCACTAACTCTAGCACTAACCAGAGTGGTAAAGTTATGGATTTAGCCTAGATATCTGTCAACAGTTAAATGATTAAAGAATGTGTGATATGTGTACGGAATGATGTTTTATCCATAAAGAATAAAATTATGTAATTTGGGGCAAAATGAATATAACTTGAGATAATTGTCTTAATCAAAATAAATCAGACTCATATGTAGAACACTGATTTTTATAGATATCTAAGCCATATAAAATAAGGATTCTAAATTTATATACCACAGAGACATTTTCATATGTGTGTGTTCTAACCAAAAAATGTAAATTAAAATAATCAATTCAGTTTTTTAGCCCTGTAATATTTCTTGAGTTTTAAGGTGAAACTCTGTTTCATTTGTCTTAATTCAAAACTAATGCTTACCTATATAAGACCACTTTTTCAGGAGGGGAATTTTGCTATCTATGTTATTAAACAATGGGATAAAAGGACTTATATTATTGCTTAATGGTGTTTGTAAAACATAACAATTTCATGTCTAAACCTAAAAATCTCATCCTTTGATTAACAATGTCCATAGACTAAGCTTCTGACAGATCAGTCAGACTGTCAAGACCATTTCAAGATGTCAGGGCCTCTATTTGGGGACAAAATGACCATCTGTGGCACTCAGAAAGCGATATACCAGGAAAAATCTAATTAGCAACCTCTAGATAAGATGGTCAATATAAGCTGTCTGCAGAGTCCCAGAGCACTCTGGAGTGCAGGCAGATAAACTCTGCCTGTCAGCATACCCACAGCTCCTGCTGAGGGAATTTGCACAGCTACCCACCTCAACCTAGAACTGAGTGAACAGACAACTACAGGGGTCCCAGCAGGACAGACTCAGACCCCGCCCAGAGGTGAGGAGGGGTAACCAGGCCCAAGCACCTATATCCCAGCCAGGGAGGGAGACTTGAGCTCTCATCGGTTCCGGTTCCGCTTCCAGAACCAAGTGCTGTCTGCAGAGTCCCAGCACACTCTGGAGCAGGGGCAGATAAACTCTGCCTGTCATCATACCCACAGCTCCTGCAGAGGGAATTTGCACGGCTACCCACCGCCACATCGAAATGAGCGAACAGACAACTACAGGGGTCCTTGAAGGGTAGATTCAGACCCTGACCAGAGAGGTGACAGGAGGCACACAAACTTGAGTGTCACAACTGACCAGGAGCCATCTAATCATGAACCACTGAAGCCATGGGCAAAGGTCAGTGCAAAAAATTACATAATAATACAAAGAACAACATGGTAACTCCAAAGAGAGTGGCAATCTTACAAATACAAGACCTGAACTGAGCAATGAAGAGGAAACAGAAGGAAGCAACACCAAAAATTCCTTTTTGATGATCATCGAAGCTCTCAAAGAAGATATGAAAAAAAGCCTTAAAGAAATAGAAGAAAATACAAACAAAAAATTGGAAGAGATGAACAAATCTATGAAACATACAAGCCAGGAACTAAAAGCTGAAATAAAAGCTGAAATAGAAGCAATAAAAAAGGCACAAAATGAGGCAAAGATGGAAATAGAAAACCTGAAGAAAAAAGCTGGAACCACAGATACAAGCATAGCAAACAGAGTTCAAGAGATGGAAGATAGAATCTATGAAGTGGAAGACTCAGTAGCTCAAATAGATATATCAGTCAAAGAAAATAGTAAAACTAAAAAAGCCATAACTCAAAATGTTCAGGAAATCTGGGATACCATGAAAAGACCTAATTTGAGAATAATAGGAATAGAAGAAGGAGAAGAATACTAGCTGAAAGGCACAGATGATGTTTTCAATAAAATCATAGAAGAAAACTTTCCTAACCTGAAGAAGGAAATGCTTATAAAGATACAAGAAGCTTACAAAACACCAAATAGATATAATCCCAAAAAAAGTCAGCGAGCCACATTATAATGAAGCCACAAAACATACAGAACAAAGAAAAAATTTTAAGAGCTGCAAAAGAAAAAGGTCAACTCGCATGTAAAGGCAGACCCATCAGAATAACACCTGACTATTCAATGGAAACGATGAAAGCTAGAAGGGCTTAGTCAGAAGTTATACAGATGCTAAAACAGTATGGCTGCCAAACTGGAATACTATACTCTGCAAAATTATCAATCACCATAGATGGAGTAAACAAGGTATTTGAGGACAAAGTCAGACTGAAAGAATATCTATCTACCAATCCAGCACTACAGAGAGTATTGGAGGGAAAACACCAACTTAAGGACCCCAGATACACCCACGAAATCACAAACAATCAATAAGTCCACAAAAGAATACCCTAGAGAAAGGAAATACAAACAAGTTGCCACCAAAAATGGCAAGAAATATGAATCAATGGTCACTAATTTCCCTTAATATCAATGGTCTCAACTCTCCTATAAAACGTCACACACTAACAAGATCGATACAACAACAGAAGCCATCCTTCTGTTGCCTACAAGAAACACACCTCAATCGCAAAGACAGACACAGGCTTAGAATAAAGGGTTGAGAAAAGATTTTCCAGTCAAACAGTCCTAGGAAACAAGCAGGGGTTGCAATCCTAATATCTAATAAAGTAGACTTTAAGCTAAAAGCAATTAAAAGGGACCAAGATGGTCACTACTTATTTATCACAGGAAAAATTGGTCAAGAGGAGATTTCAATCTGAAATATTTATGCCCCTAATATAGGGGCACCTACATATGTAAAATAAACACTGCTAAAGCTCGAATCCCACATCAATTCTTATACCCTAATAGTGGGAGACTTCAATACCCCACTTTCAACCCTGGATAGATCAACCAGACAGAGCCTCAACAGAGAAATAAGGAGTCTAAATAAGGTTATGGTGCAAATGGACTTCATAGATATCTACAGAACCTTCCACCCAAAGGCAAAGGAATATATATATTTCTCAGCTCCTCATGGAACTTTCTCCAAAATTGACCACATAATTGGTCATAAAGCAAATCTCAACAGATACAAAAAAATGGAAATAATCCCTTGTAACATATCAGACCACCAGGGCCTAAAGTTAGAGTTCAACAACATCAAAACCCAAAGAAAGCCTACCAACTCATGGAAACTAAACATCAATCAGCTGAACCATCTCTGCGTCAAGGAAGAAATTAAGAAAGAAATCAAAGTCTTCCTAGAATTCAATGAAAATGAATCCACAATGTATCCAAACATGTGGGACACAATGAAAGCAGTCTTAAGAGGAAAATTCATAGCACTAGATGCCTATATGAAAAACCTTGAGAAATCCCACACTAGAGACCTAACAGCTCAGCTGAAAGCCTTAGAACAATTAGAAGTGAATTCACCTAGAAGGAGTAGACAGCAGGAAATAATCAAACTTAGAGCTGAAATCAATGCAATTGAAACAAAAAGAACAATACAAAGAATCAACGAATCTAAGAGTTGATTCTTTGAGAAAGTTAACAAGATAGATAAGCCCTTAGCCAAACTAATCAAAAAAAAAAGAGAGACAGTGTCCAAATCAACAAAATCAGAAATGAAAAGGGGGACATAACAACAGACCCCCAGGAAATACAGAGAATTATCAGGTCATATTTTGAACATCTGTATTCCACAAAAATGGAAAACCTAGAAGAAATGGACAGCTTTCTGGACAGGTACCATCTACCAAAATTAAATGAAGATCAGATTAATTACCTAAACCGGCCTATAACCCTTAAGGAAATTGAAGCTGTCATTAAAAACCTCCCCAAAAATAAAAGCCCTGGTCCATATGGTTTCAGTGCCGAATTCTACCAGACATTCAAAGAAGAATTACTACCGTTACTCCTCAAACTATTTCACACAGTAGAAACTGAAGGAATATTGCCAAATTCCTTTTATGAGGCCACAATCACCTAATACTCAAGCCACTGAAAGACACAAGAAACAAGGAGAATTACAGACCAATTTCACTCATGAATATTGATGTGAAAATTCTCAACAAAATCTTGGCAAACCGTATACAACAATGTATAAAAGATATCATCCACCATGACCAAGTAGGCTTCATCCCAGAAATGCAGGGCTGGTTTAACATACAAAAAACTGTAAATGGTATCCATCATATAAACAAACTAAAGGAACAAAACCACATGATCATATCCTTAGATGCGGAAAAAGCCTTTGATAAAATCTAATACTCCTTTATGATTAAAGCCCTGGAGAGATCAGGAATACAGGGAGAATATCTAAATGTAATAAAGGCGATTTACAAGAAGCTGACAGCCAGTATCAAATTTAATGGAGAAAAACTCAAAGCAATCCCACTAAAGTCAGGAACTAGACAAGGATGTCCTCTCTGCCCTTATCTATTCAATATTGTTCTCGAAGTTTTAGGTAAAGCAATAAGGGAACGAAAAGAGATTAAGGGGATACAAATTGGAAAAGAAGAAGTGAACTATCTCTATTTGCAGATGATATGATTATATACATAAGTGACCCACAAAATTCTTCCAAGGAACTGCTACAGCTGATAAACACCTTCAGCAATGTAGCAGGATACAAGATTAACTCAAAGAAATCAGTAGCCCTTCTATACACTAAAGATAGAAGAGCTGAAAAAGAAAAAAGGGAAACATTACCATTCATAATAGCTGCAAATAGTATTAAATACCTTGGAGTAACTATAACCAAAGAAGTAACAGACCTATTTGACAAAAATTTCAAAACACTGAAGAAAGAAATT